>CAKNXH010058587.1:76398-108849 GCA_932178445.1 Andricus quercusramuli | reverse complement strand
CATGTGCAGTGACAGTCCCATTAATGCTAATCTTCCTGACAGCTGACATTTCCACCTAGCCTAGCATGGACTCGACGTCATGCTGCAATACTCAATATGCCGCGAAAGATTCAAGTCGTTTATTGATTCTATTATATATTGAGTTTTAGTTGGCAAATTGTCGTACGGCAACGAAAACACTTGAAAAACACTTCAAGAACACTGACATGCTAACGGGCCGCGACTTTTTTAACTGCACAAATCGGGGCCGTTCCCTAGAGCTAAGAAACTGCGTGGGCCAGCAGTTCTAGGAATTACTAATCCGCGAGTTAGTACACTGAAAGTCGAGTGTTTTTAACTGTATTATTATTGATAGTATTTATTGCTTTCGAATCGATTCGCGCTTTTCGGTATATGCACACATGAAAAAGTTACTTTTACCAGAGATGAGGTGGGAGATTGCTTTTGCCGTGTATTTGGATTTCGACTGGCTTACCGCAACGCACCCTTTCCCCGTTAGCTTTCCGGGAACTAAAATTAAAGGTCCAAAAGCACCCTCTTTCCCCCTATTTGTTATATTTGGAGAACTATAATGAAAGGTGGCTTACCTGCCAGCCGCCTTGGTTAAACAGGGTACAATTTGATGAGTCGATAGAGAAGGTCGGAGCTGGTAACTCTGATATGATAAAAACCAGACGTAAACAACGTTTTAATTAGAAAAAAAAGAAAATCTGTCTAGTGTGAAATATTTATCGCCTAGTAACATCTAGAATTAAATGAATGATATTCCTAAATAATAAAATATAATTAAAACTTGTATTTTTGTTGTCTCGTGTATTCATTTTTTAACTTTTCTGATAATTTTTTTCTATGAAGAAATTATAATACATTAATAAAAATTACCATAAATCAACTTTCATATCAATTTTTTTTTTTTTAATCGTAAAACAGATTCACGGCTGTTTAATATTTATTTTTCTTATAAGGCCTATTAACAAACTGTCTATTATTGCGGAATTTTCTATAAGAGCAGTCGTAGCACTACACATAATTAATCTTACGGAAATTTTGAAATACTAGACAGTGCCTGCTAAGTAACTGAGTGGATAAAAATCTATATTTTCGTTGAATAATTAAATTACATATTAGAAATACCTATCTTCACCCAGATAAAATTTTCTTGCATTTGCAGAAACTCCTTGGTTATCTTTTGTATTTGAATTCAAGAAATAGTTTGTTCTTCTAACGAAAATATTGTTTCGTAATAAAACAATATTTTGCTTAATGCAACCAAAAATAGATCTATATTTAAGGAAAAAGTTGTTCGTGTCAATGATTATATTATTTGTTTTAACAAAATAATAAAATTGAATATACGATGCTTTTATTGATAATAAAAATGTTATTTTAATAATGAAAACTTTTATTTTTGCTACAAATAAGGATAGTTTAAATACGTATATTTTCAGCCACGTTTTCCTAAAAATGGATGCAGTTTTCAAATAGCAAGCTAAAAACCTAAATTTCCAAACAACATTTTGGCATACAGCCATTTTCTATTCTTTTTTGCCATACCACAACACACTCTTCCTTATTATTTCAAAATAAGCCTATTTTTATGACAGATAAATGTAACGCGTTAGCTTGAAGTTAACGTTTTAAGATTTCTTCAGTTTAAACAATGTATAATTAAATAATTGACAATCAAGCTCAGAATTCATATAATCTAAAAACGTCGCCGTACTCAAATACAGCAATATAAATAATTAATTATATTTAGATGCTCAAAATTTCACTTTTACATAGAATTAAGGTTTAATTAGTTAGGTTTTGACTTTATTCTGACATATCAATTTAAAAAAATTTTATTTTTTAAGAAATAATTTTCTTGACTCAAGACAATGAAATGAAATTAATTACTTCTTAAATTTTTCCAGTATTTTGAATTAACAGAACATTTAATTAAATCAAAGACATAGTATCACACGAATAGTTTCGTTAAGGCAATAAAGATGAAAAAAGTACTTAATTGAACTTGAGCGAATTTTCACTTTGAATTAAAACAAAAAAGTTCAAGAAACGATATCTTCAATAATATAAAACGTGCTGAATGTTGGAATTCTCATGCAAATTGCCAAATTATGTCCGACGTAAAAAAAAATTAAAACACTCAATATGTATAAGACAATACCTTATATTATATTACTGAATTAAAAAAAAAACAATGATATCAAAACCATTTCTCAAACTGCAACAAGAAAGAATGTAGAAATCTTCAAAAACCTAAATTTCGTTTTTTATTTCTCGAAATCTTTTCCAGTTTTAAATAATTGTTCAATAGAAAAATTTTAAAGTTCAAAGTTGAAATTTAACACTTTGAAATGTTAACGATTCAAGGCTTCCTATTTCAAATATTTCAGTTTAAAATTTTTTAGTTTTTGATATTTGATTTATAATCACTTATGGTAAATGAAAAGTAAGATATTGCTAATGTTTTAAAATGTGTCATCCTAATTAAAAAATTTCAAATTAAAAGGTTAAAAATGAAATATTTTAGATTGAAACAATATTTGAATAGGAGTTGGAATTAAATAGAGGCATTTAATTGTTAACCTATTATTTTGAAATTATTTTAAAATTAGGAATAGTTTATAAAGTTCAAATCGTAAAATTTATATTTTCAACGTTGAAATATGTAATTTGCTTAATTTGGAACAGATTCAGAATCGCCCTGTAAAATCAATTATTGTTCAATTTTCAATTTATTATAACAGCAAAAGTTCTTGGTAAAAGTGTAATATATTTTTTTAATTATAGTAAAGTACAAGTCGAAACGTTAATGCAAATTGTAAAAGTATTGTTTGTAAAAATTTATATTTTTACATTCTCATCAGGGAAGGTATTCCATTTTGTGAAATTTAACCCCCCACCCCTCCTTTTTGGTCAAATGTCCAAGTTTTGAAACCCTCTGAACCTGAAAACAGGGTTTTTACGAATGTGCCTCTGTGTGTGTGGTTTTTTAGTTTGTCAGCAAGATAACATTAGAAAGAATTGATATATTGCATTGGGCTTCGGTATACTCTTCAAGAGTGCTAAAATGAAGGTCAAGTTCGTTAGCCAGTCATTTTGGATAAAAATGCAAAAAGCTCAAAATTAGTAGTACTCAAAAAGACGAACAATTCAACTTCATGCATTTTTTTTATGAAGAAAAATTACCGGAGTTATATCATTTACAAAATTCCAAAAAACAAACGAAAATGAACATTTTAAGCCAAACAACGGATGATTTGAAAAAATGTCAGAGGAAGAAAAACGATGCATTTTGAACAGCCTACAAGGTTATCACCACAGCTTTCCTAATTTTTTTGAAAAATCTAGAATTCAAATTTTGACCGCACAAAGAATAAGGAAAAATAAAAAAATTCTATTTTGCGGTTGAATTTGTTAGAAATCACTTTTTGATAGAACGCGTAGTTTTTGTTTTATTCGTAAAAAATTGCACCATTATATTATATAATATTATATCATATTATAATATATTATTATATTTATTATATTATTATTATATTTTATTTGAGAATAAATCTTTTTAAATTGGAACTTCAACTATTTAGTAATAGAAAGTGAAACTACTTTGTTTTAAATTAATCTTTTTGGTTGATGATTCATCACTTTAGTTGAAAATCCTCTTTTTTTTAATTTAAATACTTTGTTTACATTTTTTTCAGTGAAAATTAATTTTTTTAACTGAAAATTTCAATATTCCATGTTTGGTTCAGAATTTATCTTCTTCCGTTCCAATCTCAATTATTTGGTTGAAAATAATGAAAATTCTTCTATCTTCTTGAAAATTAAACTTCTTTGGTCTAAAATTATTATTGTTTGTTGAAACTTCATTTCATTGGTTGTAAATTTAACTATTAGGTTTAAGATTCCTTCAAACTTTCAAATATTTGTTTGATAATTTAGAAAATTGTATTAGAAATTAATCTTCTTTGTAAAAAAAAATAACCGTCTTGGTAGAAAATTTATTCTTCTGATTCAGAATTCATCTCTTTTATTGAAAATTAGAAAATAAAAAACAACATTGAAAATGAAAAAACTCAAGTTTTGGACAAACAGCACAAACTAGGAAAAAAATGAAGCAACAAAAGTTGCTCATCTAAAAAACAGCTACAAATTTGTCATTAATAATTTTTGATTGGATGCGTTGTTTTTCTTTCAATCGTAAGAAATAAACATTAAAAATAAGAAATTAAATTGTTTGGAATACGGCACAAGGTACAAAATAAAATTAATAAACAAAGGTTCTGCACCCAGAAAGGATCTGTTATTGATAATCTTTAGATTGAAAAAATAGATAGCTCGGAGTGCAGGTGGCCAACCGTTTTGGATACTTTGCGCGGAGATCAAATGTGCCTAGGCGGCCACTGCTGGTTCGCAAGATGGCTGTCGCCGCGCAAGTTTTTAAAGCACACCCTGCTAAAAATTTCGGATTCTGAAATTGGTCCAAATTTATCCGAAATCAATCTGATTCACGATTTTTTTCCGAAATATGTCCGATCTAATCCGAAAACTGTGCGAAAACAGTCAGAAATTTGTCTGATTGAGGGAAGTTAAGGACGCCTTCTGGGACACTCTAAATGATACAATAAGTATTTGCGATCAAGGTGAAAGAATAATTCTGCTAGGAGATATGAACGGATGGGTCGGTGTCCAACGTCAAGATACAGATACAGAAAGGGTGCTAGGTAATTTTGGAGATCCAACAAGAAAAAATTATAACGGGGAAAAGCTAGTTAGCTTATGCTTAGAAAAGGGCCTATTTATTACAAATACTTGGTTTAGACATAAAATGATCCACATGTACACCTGGCGCAAAGGAAATAGCCACAGCATAATTGACTTTGTTATTGCGGATGAAAGATTAAGAGAACTAGTCAAAGATACAAGAGGCATGAGGGGTTCCGAATGCAATTCTGATCACTACCTTTTAGTCTGCAAAATAAACTTAGGGCGGGGATGGAGAAAAAAGAAAACAAAGAAAACGAAACAAACACGAATAAAAATTGAAAATTTACAGAGACAAGAAGTGCAAACAGAGTTTCAAAAAAGACTAACTGAACGCATAGATAGGGCAACGTGGGAAGCACTTATAAGCAATAAAGATATAGAGGGCGCGTGGACTTTGTTACGGGATATCATTGTCAAAACTACGACCGAATTATGTGGTACGGCGGTGGTAGGAAGAAAGGCTGGCGATGCGTGGTGGAACGATGAAATTGCGGCAGCCCAAAAAGAAAAGAAAGAAGCGCACAATAAAACGCTGAACATGACAGGTCTTAGCGATGAGGAGAGAACTAGACTTAAAAATGATTACAGACACAAAAATAGGAAAGTTAAACGACTAGTCAAAGAAAGTAAAGAGAAAATCAGAACAGGAGAAGAGAACAAAATAAAAAACTGCTTTGAAGGAATTATGAAACTATTATATAAACAGTTGAAGGAAAGTAAAAGTACAGAGTTTGCTAGCATGAGAAACAGTAAAGGCGAAATGCTATATGATATAGACGGGATAGTAGACGCTTTAAAAGACTCTTTTAAAGAACTACTAGGAGGTGAAGATATAGGGCAACAAAACTGCGATATAGAACATAATGCACTAGAAAATCCAATTGAAAAAGTCTGTGTCACTGAGGTCAGAGATATAATTAAGAACTTGAAAAACGGTAAGGCTGCGGGTATAGACAATATTAGCGCTGAAATGCTTAAATACAGTGGCGAGTACATACCTCACAGGTTGTGCGAATTAATAAATTTATGTTTCGAGACAGGAGAAGTCCCAGACGATTGGAGAAGGGCGATTATTGTACCAATATATAAAAGAAAGGGAGATAAAAGCAACTGCAGTAATTACAGAGGCATCAGCCTACTAAGTACCGCAAGTAAGATATACTCAAAAATACTTATTCGTAGGGTAATGGAAATTACAGAAGAGAAGATATGGGAAGTCCAAAGTGGATTCATGCCAGGAAGATCATGTACAGATCAGATATTTAGCCTAAGACAGATCACAGAAAAAAGCTTGAGAGTAGGAAAGAAAGTTTTCTGTGCATTTATTGACCTAGAAAAAGCTTTCGACACGGTAAATAGAAGTAAACTTTGGCAAGTCCTTAAAGAGTATGGAGTGAATGGAGGGCTCCTACAAGCAATAAAAACAATATATACAGGTAGTAAAGCGAGTGTAAGGGTAAATGGGAAACTGAGTGACTGGTTCGATATTATGCAAGGCGTGAAACAAGGATGCGTTATGTCCTCGTGGCTATTTATCATATTCATGGATAAGTGTCTAAGAACTGCCCTCTTCGACGAAACAGGTATAGATCTCGAAACCGTCAAGGTACGTGGGTTGGCTTTCGCAGATGACAAGATTGTTATGGCAGAATCAGTCGAAGACTTGCAAAGAATGTTGAATAAACTTAATACAAGCATGAAGAACATGGACCTCAAAATTAACGTGAATAAAACGAAAGTCATGGTGTTTGAGGGAAAAAGCGAGAAAACAATATGCAACATTGTCCTAAATGATGAGAGATTAGAACAAGTTGACAAGTACGTATATCTAGGTAGTCTATTCACTAGCGACGGAAAAATAGATGGGGAATTAGATAGGCGCATAAATAAGGGTAAGCAGGTTATCGGTAGAGCAGTGTCCATTCTCACAAATAAAAACATATCAAAAAAAGCTAAAATGGCCATACATAACTCTATTTTCATACCGACTGTACTATACGGTAGCGAGACATGGACCTGTCAAGAAAAGGACAGGAGTAAAATCAACGCGATCGGCATGAAACCTCTGCGCATAATATGCGGGAAAACACTGATGGACAAAGTACGAAACGAGACAATCCTCAAAGAATGTGGTACAGGAGAGACACTAGTTGACATATGGGAAAGAAATCAGTTAAGATGGTTCGGACATCTTGAAAGAATGGAAGATGAACGACTGACCAAGCAAGTGTATAAAGGTAAAGTAAATGGCAGAATGCCCAGAGGTAGACCGCCGAAAGAATGGTTAGAATCTGTGAATGAGACACTAATACGAAGAGACATAAGAAGCCATAGAAATACAAGAGCCTGCATGAAAAAATGCATGGATGTGAATGAAGCTAGAGTAGTATGCCAGGACAGAAATGTGTGGCGACAAATAGTTTATAAACAGAGTGACGATAGAGTGAATGATGCCTGAAACAAAGACCTTGGATACTAATGGGCCCAAGTGGGGAACCATACATAACAATTTTGTGAGGCTCCTCACTTGGGGTGATCGCTAGAGAGATTGATCAGCAACCTGGGTCGGAGCAGTGTTGCGGAGTGAACGTGTAATTTATATAAATAACACGAGAACTCCAGATCAATCTAAAACATCTATACCTAACACCTATATACCCAACAACCCTGTACCCATATACCGATCTACCTCGTACCTATATACCTATTTCACCACCTCCCAACCGAACAAGTCACGCCTACCCCGGAAGGGAAATGGCTTAATGGTATAATAATAATAATGTCCGGAGTCTGTCCGGACCATAAATTTCGATTCCGGAAAGAGTCCGATTTGATCCGAAATCAGTCCGGAATTCAAAACCTGAAATTATTTTCGTTATACTAAAAATGGAAAATAGTCCGGTCTAATCCGAAATTTATCCGAACGTAAACTTTCACTCCCGAAAGAGTCCGACTTGATCCGAAACTAGTCTGGAACTCAGTACCTGAAATTATTTTTGTTAAAGTAAAACCGGAAAATCATCTGATTAAGTTCGAAATCTGTCCGGTCTAAAACATCAACTCCGAAAATATTCCGATTCTATCCGAAATTAATCCGCAGGTTTTAGTTACCATTCAGTGAAATTGAAGTGAAAACGGAAAATCGTCTGCATAAATCTGAAATTCTTCCGGTCAAAAACATGTACCCCGGAAGCAGTCCGATTCTATCCGAAATTAATCCACAGGTTCGAGTTGTCATTCGGTGAAATTAAAGTGAAAACGGAAAATCCTCCGACTAAATACGAAATCTTTCCCTTCCAAAACATCAACTATGAAAATAGTACGATTCTATCCGAAATTAATCCGCAGGTTTTAGTTGTCATTCGGTGAAATTGAAGTGAAAACGTAAAATCGTCCGCATAAATCTGAAATTCTTCCGGTCAAAAACATGGACTCTGGAAACAGTCCGATTCTATTAAAAATTAGTCCGCAGGTTTAAGTTGTAATTTGGTGAAATTCAAGTGAAAACGGAAAATCGTTTGATTAAATCCGAAATCTGTCCGGTTTAAAACATCAACTCCGGAAATATTTCGATTCTATCCGAAATTAATCCGCAGGTTTCAGTTGTTATTCGGTGCAATTGAAGTGAAAAAGGAAAATCATCCGCTTAAATCCGATATCCGTCTAGTCCAAAACATCGACCGCTGGTTTAAGTTTTAATATCGTGAAATGCAAATGAAATCGGAAAATCGTTCGCTTGAATCCGAAATTAATCCGGTCAAAAACGTTGACTCCGGAAGCAGTCCGATTCTATCCAAAATGTATCCGCAGGTTTAAGTTGTAATTTGGTGACATTCAAGTGAAAACGGAAAATACTACTG
This sequence comes from Andricus quercusramuli, assembly GCA_932178445.1. NCBI lineage: Eukaryota > Metazoa > Arthropoda > Insecta > Hymenoptera > Cynipidae > Andricus > Andricus quercusramuli. The sequence continues at coordinate 100,216 of CAKNXH010058587.1, read as the reverse complement.
CATAGTAGGGCGTATCGGAAAAAATTAAATATTTTGCTTTCGTTTTTGGGTAAGGCGTCAGAAAAAAAACCACAAAAGCGAAAATGAAACTTCGAAAACAAACGAAAATAATGAGAATTCCGATAAAGACGTGAATAGTAACTCGGAAAATGATGAGAAAGCTAATGAGCTTTTGTACAAGGATGAGGATAACTATATGGTTCCGATAGAAAATGAATTTGTTCATGAAAGTGAATCTACAGCTCTCTTGGAAAGAAGAAGCAGTTGATGGGAATGACGAAAGATTTTATGACGATGTGGAAGAAGGAGCAGTTGATCGGAATGTTGATAGAATTGACGATGATGTGAAAAAAAGGAGTTTATGGGAACGATGATGGAATTGACGATGATGTGGAAGGAACAGTTAATGGGAATGATGATGGAATTGACGATGATGTGGAAGAAGGATCAGTGGACGGGAATGATAATAATTGATTCAAATAGTTTTTGTTTTACTATTCTCTAAACTGTATGCTATTATTGTACGTAATATTTCACTATTCAACATACTTCGTCCGAAAGTGTTCTAATTTCTTTCCTATAAAAGTGCATTAAAAATGTTATCAAAACTGACTTCTCGTACAACTTTTTAACATCCTGTTTTCGCGCATTTATAATTAAATACTCTATAACTGTATTGAATTTCATTTGTTCAGTTCAGTTTGTTATACCGGATAAGATTAGTGTGTATTGCTTTCGCGAATAACTAGACAAATATTGAGCAAAGACGAATAAGATCTAAATTATTCGCATTTGCCAGAAAGGACGAATCTCGGAATTAACCGGATGAGATCCGGATTAATCGCATTCTTAAAAATCGTATAAATTTCGGACTTAACCGGATTAATCGCATCCGCCAGATCGCACAAAACATGGACATGGCCGAACACGACCGGGCAAAAATCGGACTAATCGCATCCGTCAGACCATATAATACACGGTCATGACCGGACACAATCCGGATTCATCACATCCGACAGACCCTACAAAACACGGACATGAACCGATGAACGGGCACAATCCGGATTGATCGCGTCCTTCAGACCGTACAAAGCATGGACTCGACCGGATACAATCCGGATTTATCGCATCATGCAGACCGTACAAAGGACGGACTTGACCGGAAACAATTCTGGTCGTTTCTCACAAGCGCTGAAAATTTTCTTGGTTAGTATATAAGGACCGTATAGACCGATATACCCAGCGTGCGATATTCTGCGTTAGTGAAGTACGTTATATGTAGTAGTAGGTTTGTGAGCGTCAAATAAATGAAGTATGCATTTCTCGAATGTAAAATGCTTATATAACCTTGTTATATAACATTTATTCGGTCCGTCAGACCGGACAGAAAACAGACATGATCAGATACAATCCGGATTGATCGAATCTGTCAGACCGTACAACTTTCGGATTCTACCGGACAATATACAGATTTATTATTTTTTTGGTTCTACTTCATCCGGAAAATTTGTAAATACACCGGGATAGAATCCGGATGACGATCCGGACACAATCCGGATTGATAGCATCCGTCAGACCGTATAAAATACGGACTCAACCGGATCTAACCCGGACTGATGGAATCCATCAGACCGGACAAATTTCGGACACGACCGGATAGAATCCGGAGGATAAAAACCGGACCACGTAACGGACAATTTCGGACAAATTTCCGAATCCGGAATTTGTCCGAAATTTGTCCGGAATTTTTAGCAGGGCAATGTCGCGTTTTTGCAAAACAGATACAAAACTGAACCAGGCTTTGCTGCGGGCTAGAATAGAAAATTCAATTTTTAGTTTAAAAATAAATTAAAATCATCCTTCCAAGATGTTAAGTTTATGGGTACACAATGTTTGATGTGAAAAGTATAATGAGCATAAAATTTTTTTTGATCTAACAAAATTATTCTGTTCCGAAAAAATCAAACTTAAGAATGGCGATTCAATAAATCTCACAAAAAATGAAAAATTGACGAGTTTTTCACTTTTCAAATTATTATAATAATCTCGACAAATTTTCATTGTTATTCTCTTTTGATAGATTTTTCAAGTTTTTGTAAGTTTCTCGATTTGATAAATTTAAAAATATAGATGTATTAGTAATTCAGTGTTCAGTTTATATTATACACATATGTGTGAGGAATATGAAGTTAAATATCAACGTTTGCACGCCTGGATAAATTAAATTTTAGTAAATAAGAACAAAAAGGTTTTCATATTGGCTCAAGGTTTTTTTTTTGTTTCCTAGAAAATTTTGATGTACATTTGATGAAAACAATTAAGTGAATATGACATACACTTTCTGGTACCTAGGAGTGCTCAAAAATCATTGAGACAAAATCTGAACAGATCCTGTTCGCTAGAAAATCACTTTTTTGTTTAAAAGTACCCATAATCGGGTTTTTGAGAATATATCCTCAGGGATATATTCTATCACAAAAGTTGTTCGCATATTATTTGTAGATAATTAAATTACCTTTCGAACGAGCCCTGTAGCTTTGAAAAATATTTATTATTTACCGAGATAGAGCGCATATCAGAAGGCCACAAATACCAAAAATTGATTTTCGGGTATATCTTCTAAAGAATGTATCTCATCAATAAAGTACCTCACATATGATTTGTAGAAAAATTGATTACCTTCAAAATGAGCCCTACAACTTTAAAAAATATTCCTTGCTTACCGAGATAGAGCGCACATTAGTGAAGTCAATTAATGAAAAAAATCGGGTTTTCCGAGATACCTCCTCAGGAGCGAATTTTATCCATAATATGATTATTAGAATTAGTAGTGGACTCAATTACCTTCAAATTAAGCCCTTGAAATTTCTCATGAATAGAATTTTTTCAGATTTTGATTCGACTTTTTTTAGCACCTTAAGACATGAGAAATTTTGGAGAAACTGATTTTCAATGATTTTCGTGAAAAATGATCAAAAAGGGTCCACGTTGAGATGCCAGTTTCGGGGGTTGCCTCGCGCTGGCCGTGGCATTAAATTGGTCGTTGGAAACGTAAACATTCAGGGCCGTGGAAACACTTTTATTGGATTTCTCTCCCACTTTTGTCGCTCTCGCTTACTGCTCCCCCGTACTGCCCGCTTTTATCGCTCGCTACTGGTTGCGACGCATTGTGGACATTGCCTTTGCATTGAGAAACTGCGTGGCCCAGCAGTTCTAGGAAGAACTGAATCAGTCGGTCTTATATTGGAGTTCTTGTTTATTTTTGACTGAAAATAACCTAAAGACTCGCAGTAGTGGTCAAGTAAATGGCAACGTGCCCAGGCGCAGACCGTGGAAAAAATGGTTAGAATGTTTGAGTGAGACCCTAATTCGAAGAGACATAAGAAGCCATAGAAACACAAGAGCTTGCATAATAAAATGCATGGACGTACATGAAGCTAAAGAGGTATGCCAAGATAGGAAAGTGTGGTGACAAAATAATAGCTTATAAGGAATGCATAAGGAAGAGTGTCAGTGGAGTGAATGACGCACGAAACAAAAGACCTTCGATATTAATAGGCCCAGGTGAGGAGCTTTACATGATGATTTTGTGTTCTCTTCACCTGGGGTGATCGCTAGAGAGATTGATCAGCGACCTGGATCAGAGTAGTGTTACGGAAAGAACGTGTTATCTAGATTACCAGAAGTGGAATTCTAGATCAATCTAAATTTCTGTACCCCCTCCCTCACATTACTCCCTGCCTCGCCGAGTAAGTCACGCTCACCCCGGAAGGGATATGGCTTAATATGGCAAGTGACTAAAAACCTATGGAGTGGCAAATGATAGCTCTAAGAAAGCATCCAGAGGCGACCGTTGTCCCTTCCAACGCTCGCAATGGTTGTGTATGGATAACAGCGGTAAAATACGAACTCCAAACTACACCATGCTCCTAAATTTCTACCTACAACATCATCGCAGAAGATTTCAGACATCGTATTAAATTAACTTATAACATCCTCATCTCATCAGTCACTTGACTTAGTCTGTGGCTATGATGAAAAACCGGGTTCACCCGAGGACAAGTTTAAAAAAAGTACATAATAATCGCCCGAGAGCTCCGGCTCTTGCAGTCGGCTACGTTTCATTGGGATGACTCCATAATGCAACGAATTATGCGGTTACGTCACCAGTATCACCAGTATATGGTTCAGTTGGAAGTGGCAATAGGACCGAATCGAGGCGACGACCAGGCAATGGCCCCGGAAAAACGCGAAAACATCGTTTTAAATGGTCAGACCAACTCAGGAGGGACATCCTTACCTGCTGGCGAACAAGATCACCGGCGCGAAAAGGATTCATATAGAGGTTACATGAACGTTGGATCAATATGCTCCCGGAATATGCTCATACAACGCCTCAGTATTTAAGAGATCAGGTATCCTTTTACGCAAAAAGGGATATGAAGCTCTTTATCAGCATGAAGAAGAGCAACATCCTCCAGCGAACACCCGTTCCAGCAAGAGCACAAATTATATGAAGCTCATACTGCTCTCCCCGATATGCTCCCCGAAGATGTTAATCTCTGGAATCTGAACTGTATAGTTTACGAGAAGGCGGTGTGCCTGGTCAGCGACAATAGAAGTAACGATACTTCAGTAGGCCTGAGTAAGACTCGCGAGCATATTACACAGCTACGGTTTAAAATCGAAACGGTGAGACGCGTGAGACGCGCTGAACAAGTGTTACCTCTTGACCATCAAGCAGCACTAGACGCAAAAAAATAAGAGCTCTTTCAACAGCGAAAGAGCGTCTTGAACGGCGAGTAAAGTGAATTCAGGAAAATTTCACCATTTCTACTCATCCTTCTCGTCTGTTCAATAAAGCTTCATATGCCGTTGAAAATCCGCCTAGTCGAGAAGAGATTCAAGTCTTCTGGAAGCAAGAATATGGTGATACTTATCAGCTAAATGAAGACGCTGCACATATCTTTCGTAACTACTTTCCTAAACGGAGAACAACCCATCCCGCAATGGTTACCCGGTAAGAAGAAAAGAATTCAAAAAAATTCAGAATCTGAATTCTCATTAATACGTGAATTTTCCTCCATCGAAAGTTTCACCATCGAGTAGACAAAAAAAAGCAAAACCTATTCCTTTTAATCGACTTAGAAAAATATAATCGAAGCGTATTGGGAGGAATTAAAAAGTGGAGAAATGTAAAAGAAAGAATAGAAAGGAATAAAATAATGTCAATGTTAAGGCGCAACTGTGAATTGAAATAAATTAATTTTTTAAATGAATAAATATTGTAATACATTTATAAATTACAGGTGAAAAAAAAAGAATTTTGGTAAATTATTTGAACATTTTTTTATTAATCTGTCTAACAGAAACATATGTTGACCGATTTCAATTAAATCTGTCTTGGGACACATTTAAATTATATTAAAATTATTTTTTGATGTACGTGCATGGATTACACAACCACAAAAAAAGTATAAGGAGCCAAAAAACGATCTATCCAGCATAGTCGAAATCAAATTTTGAAAATTTCCGGCCTACCTTTTTTTTGGTTTGAATTTGGATTTTTGGTTTATGTTAAATTTTTGCAACTTGACTGCTAAACATCTGAAACCGTTGTTAGGGTTTAGGGAAGGAGAGGATATGTTTAGTAGCCAACTTGCAATTAGAAGGAATTAAAATAATCGAAAATAAAGCATGTAACTATGAAATTAAAAATAACCTTGACAAAAAAATTGAAATTTTCAAACTTATGTTGCACACGGAGGAATAGAAATCATGTAAGTGCACGCATTTTGTGGACGGATTAGAAAGAATTAAATTAATCCAAAATACAGCATGTAGGTATGGAATCAAAAATAACCATGAGAGGTGTGTCTACTGCTCGCATTAAGAGGAATTAAAAAAATGGAAAATATGTTCGCCTGTATGGAACACAACACGAGTGGCGTTCGTTAAGGAAATAGAAAAGAATTGATTTCAGAGATAAACCTATTCTTTCGTTGGGCACTTCTCCCGATGGAAAATTAGCACATTCAAAAAAATTAAATAATGCTCACTCTTTCGTTTAAATATGAAAGTATTAATTTTTTTGAATTCTTCTCTTCTTACAGGGTAGTGGAAGGACACACAGTCGAGACACTCTCAAAGAGAGGATAATAACATCTTCTTGAGTGCCATATAAGAGGGGGGTCTTCCCACGATACTCTCTAAGTCCGATACTTTTCTGCATCTCCCTCTTGCCTCTATCTATAGTGCTCCGAGGCAATAGCTCTGGATACCTATGTGGCCCTCCGAACAGAAAAGAATATAAGGTCAACTATGTTTTTTAAACTCTTTGCCTCTTCAAAAGAGGACCTCCTTGTGGCGCCGGTAAATAGGTAATCTAAAGCGATTGGAATGAGCTTTGGACTCGACAAGTGTGCCTGCGTTCACCTGCACAAAGAAAGACTGGAAACTACATAATCGCGTGACGATCAGGATGTTCAACTCATAGGTGGAAACACCATTCAACATCTTGGAAATGGAGAAACATGCATATCTTGGAATACTGCAAGCAATAACCCAAAATGTGCATGTGTTAAAAACGTCCTTTAACAAAGAGGTATCGCCAAATTCTCAGAAAAATTTTAGCTTCTGGATCATCCGGGAAGGATAAGATCCAGTTGACCAATATGCTGACCGTTCCTCTACTGCTCTACACGTTTGGTGCAGTAAAATGGAACGTCGTTGAGTTGAAGCAACTTGACCGAAGCACACTCAAGATGATGACAATCCATCGAAGTCATTACCCTAGATCAGGGTTCTGCAGAAGGCAGTCAGTGACTGCAACGACTGCCAATTGGCAGTCGCGGGACTAGGTCAAACAGGCCCTCATAAATCTTGTCGTTCGACTGGTTCCTAGTCCTTCACGGTCATTATACCTCCCTCTGGAATAAAATATATTTGGAATTTGAGTACAAACAAAATTCAGACCGCCCGGTGTGAAGGACGCCGAGGCGTAATTCACCGTGACCGTAACCCTTCGCTCAATTCCTGGAAAACTAAGAAAAAAATGAAAGAAAAAAAGGTGGCAGTCATGCACTTGTCGTAGCAGCCAGCACCTGCTGAAAGTGGTGAGCCCTGCCCTAGATCTTCCGTACCTCGAATATACCTTCTTCCAGATAAAGGAGGTAGAGGCTTGTTAAGCTTGGAGTCTCTTCATCGAAGAACGGTTCCGGCTACAGCCTGCTCAGTTCTAAATAGTACATATTCTCTTATGTGACTCGTACATCAACATCTTCGTCAATGCTACGGCGTTTCTATATCGTGCTGTAGATAGGGCCGCAGAGGAGCTTGGTCTTCGATTTGATTCCAGCGGCACTACACATGGCCTAGCATCACTCTGGTGCTCAAAAGTCGTGCACAGGAAGCAGAACATTCGCTTCTACTAAGAGAACATGTTGAAAAGCCTCTTCATGGTAAATTCTACGGCATTATACATGGAGAAAAGCTATCAATGGGTCTGTCCAACATGTTTCTCGATTCTGCTGGATTGAGATCGGAGACTGAGGGATTTCTTTTTGTGTGTCAAGACGGCGTTATAGACACCTTTGTTTACCGCGAGCATATAACGAATGTACCTATAGGCGGTACCAACTGCCGATCGTACAAGCAAGAGCCAGAAACACATGGACATGTTCTCACTGGATGCTCAAAGTATGCACGCTATGGGTATGTAGAGAGACACAATACGGACACAATTCTCCGCTATGGAGAATGATCAGTGTAAGATCTACTGGAATTTCTCATTCTCCACAACTCAACGCAGGCTGTGCCAAGGCTACAAAGTCCATCTTCTAGTTCTCATAATCGGCTCTCTTGGAGGTTTTGGATTTTTTGGCCAACTTAACGAAATCCCGGCCTGCCAGCGTCAGGTTCAGTCAGCACTGTTCCTCATAACATTCTACAAAGATTGATAACTCTAAAAAAGTATCCAGAGGTGAAATTTTTATCTCCAACTGTGCCGTCTGCCGCGTAAGGTCATCCGTGGCTAGAGGCCGGACTCCAAGGAACAGTGTTATATGAAGTCTCTTGCGGATATTTCTCGCTCTTGCTCAACTCCTAGGACAGAAGGAGCAAGAGTGGATGGATATTAAAAATCTAAGCGACCGATGACAATTTTATCTCTTATGAGAAATGCGTATCTAAACACCAGATATCATATGAAATTAGGCGAGTTTAACGTTAATTGGGTTACTTAGTTCCTTAGATTGCTAAAACTATCAATTATCCTTAATTGTATTTAACTATTTTAAATGTTTATATTTCCTATAAGCTTTGAGAGGGAAATATTTAATATTATAAGAGAGTATTTACAAATTACTCAATTTTGAAGTGAAAATATTTTTTCAATCAACTGAAATTTTAGTCTGAGGTGGCTTACAAGTTCTGAATTTAAAAGTTAATTAAAAGTTTTAAATTTACATTGTGTTAAGAATACAATGCCAGCAAGAACACGCTATTTGGGTAATTAGAGGGGGGTGACAAAATTTCCACTAATTCTTGTCAATAGTAGCCAGATTTGCTGGCAACGTATACACAACGTTTTAATTATTATACAATTAATTTGAAACATTCCATTTTTTAACTTTTTTAGTTGTTTTTTTTTAATGAGCGTCTTATAAATCAATCAATTTTAACTTACATGTGGCTTTTCGCGCCTGCAATCTAAATTTTTATTTTATTTCAGCTCACAGAAGTACACCAGAGACTCGATAGATGAACAATCTCGGGGGTTGCCTGAAAATAGCCTTGTTCATATAGCGCGTTCAGCGGAACGTAAACAGGCAGGGCCGCCTGAACCGTTTCCATGATATTGCGCAATCTACTTGACTGAGTTGTTTTGAAAGCATCCCTTCATAGGCGAAGTCGCAACCGTCTCTCGCCCTGCCCCCTGAGAAACTGTGTGGACCAGCAATTCTAGGAATTCACATAACGCGTTCACTCGTTCGTTCAAATAGTGAGTCTCTGGTGTAAGAATCAATTTTGCAAGAACTGAGTAAATTGGTGTTTTCAGTACACACTTGAAATATAAGCAGTGTTTTTTAAATCATTAATTTTGAAAATAAATATTTTAGATTTATTTCTCTGTAAGTTTTGAAATATTAAAATTCATACCAATTACTGAAAGTTGATTACTTACGTGTACAACTTTCAAAACGAAATATATTTCCAAACGTCGAGAAGTTTCTTGAATTGAACGTAAAATATACTTTACGTATTTCATAATTTTAATTATTTCTAGTCATTTATATACTTCTTGATGGACACAGATTCCAGGAAAGATTTTTTAACCTTCATTACTTGCATTTGTCAAAATCTCCCAACGGTCAACATTCCTTAAGGAATACTTTAAACATTCATCTACAAAACAAAATTACTTGCAGCCTCTATTTCTTAAGATTACTATTTTATTTATAATAATTTATTCAGCGAATTTGTAATCTAACGAAATACACCATTACCATTAAGCCATTTCCCTTTATTCGGTTTAGGCGTGACACTACCCGATTCGGGTAGTGTTTCAAGGTGGATAGTTTCTTGTAGTAAATAACTACAAGTGTGGGCTCACCACACCCACGACATCACACGCTTTACTTTAATCACCTATCACTGTAGATATAAAGGCTGGTAAACTAGACTTATACCACTAACATACAACCGAAAATCTAAGAAAAAGGCCCAGAAAATTGGATTAACTTTCCACTAATAATTTTCGAGAAATAAACAATTTAATTCCATGAATCAGTGCCGAGTTGCGAATATTTGACAAAATTCTCGAAGTGCCGCTGTGTCTCTCTATAGCAACCGTGTTCTCTATTGATATCATTTGTTTGACGAGCGGAAATTCATTGTCATTTGTCATCCTACGAATTAGTCATTTGAGATTTGATTACCTTGAAGAAAGACATGTATTCTTCGAAAATGAGTGAAACTCAAACAGTAACATCACCAGCAGTCCAGGCAACGGCGAAGAAGTCTGCCACATCGACGAAAAGCAAGAAACCAGCAGCAAAGTCGTCTCATCCTCGAACTTCTGAGATGGTGACAGCTGCTATTGCAGCTTTGAGCGAACGTGGTGGATCTTCCATTCAAGCAATCAAAAAATACATCGTCGGCACTTACATGCTTGATGCTGAAAAACAAGCGCCTTTCATCAAAAAGTACCTGAAAACTGCAGTCGAACAAGGCCAGGTTATTCAGACAAAAGGAAAGGGCGCGTCTGGATCTTTCAAATTGGCAAAATCCAGCGCAGCGAAACCAAAAGCTGCTGCCAAAACAAAAAGTGCCGCACAGAAGCCCAGTACTCTGAAGCAACCCCAAGCAGCGCTGAGAAAGGTGGATACTGCCAAGAAAACAGATGTGGCGAAAAAGTCTCCAGTCAAGAAGCCTGCTGCGAAGAAGCTGGTGGCTAAGAAGAGATCCGGACCTGCAGCGAAAAAGGCTCCTGCGAAAGCAAAGAAAACTGTTAAGTCTCCAACAGCGAAACCCAAAGCACCGAAACCGAAAGCTGCCAAATAAGACAGATAAAGCATATAACTTATATCACAAACGGCCCTTTTCCGTGCCACCAATTTATTTTCACAAGGAATAGCTGTTTTTTTTGTGCGAAAACATGTTAATTTGATTTAAATTTTAGAACCTAAGAAAATTTTTTATAATTAATTCTGGAAGTGGTAATGAAGTATAAAAGTAAAATCACCATTCGATTCAATTTGCTCAATTATTATCAGATATAACATTGCATATGTTCAAAAACTTTGGTTTAAATAATTGTTTCCAAAAATTTGTAGTCGTCAAATGTGAAATATTCAGTTTTGAAGTTCTCTATTGAATAACTGATTTAACACGTTAAACATCGACATAATACGATTTATAAGTACTATCATTTTAAGTTAATTTTACTGTATTTATAAATGTCTGATATCATTAGGCTAGACCAAAAATATAATAATTATTTTATTCGTAAATAAAATAACGTTGTACCAAACAATGTATTCCAATCTTATTAGTAAATTTAAAAACATCAATTTTAAATGTTTTAAAAAGCTAAGAAAAGTTAAAATTCGCTTTATTTCCTCAGCCGCATTGAAATACATAATTTATTTTTGTGCCATAATTTTAGAATTTTCGCATATTTTCCAATATTTTATTGAAGAATGTTTTTTAATCGAAAAGAATGAAAATTCTAATATATTTTATATGTTAATTTATTACGTTTTAACAGTGAATATATTTTTATTTTATTTTGTAAAATCAGAGTTGAAAAATGGTTGCACTTTGAATTTCACGCGTGATTTTATAAGTGCTCCTATAAGAAATTTTCCAAAATAATATTTTAATACTAATGCTAAAAATGTGTTCTTTTCTGTTTTATGGACTTAATAACGTAATAATACCCGTATACATCGCAAAACAAGTAATATTTTAAGCTTATAATTATTATTTATAGACACTGCCTATTTCATCGCATAATTTGAAGATTTTCAAGAACAGAAAAAAATAGTCCCTATTGGTGAAAAGGAGATATAAAATAAATAATTTTCATCAGAACTTCCTTTAATAACGGAATGTGTTTATTTAAAAATAACAATTGCAAAACATCAAATTATGTAAAAAAGCACTACGCAGACCAGTAAAAATATCGAGTTTCTCTTTGGGTTTTTTACACGACGTTATATTATCAAAGTTCTTCAAAACTAATCATCATGATTCACCTAAACTTAACACTGGAGGCTCACAAACGATTAAGAACACTTTGTATGGATCTGAGTTTTTCTATTAATTGTCCTCCATTCGGTTTGCTAAAGAGGATCGTCAAGCATTTCGAAATAACGTCCTGGCACTTGGTAATTATTTTCATCCTGCAATAAATATTATTAAAAAATGATCTGAAAATTTTCATGATCGAATTCATTTCAAATTGGGCATGCTCAAGTCGCAGAATCGTGAATAACAGCCTGCTATAAGAGACTATAACTGGTGTTCTGCAAGAGCTAGAATCAATTTTTTTTTAGTTCTAAAGATAATTTAATCTGCTTCAATTCTTTTTCATAGAACTTTCATGTAGGATATAAAAGGGGACAAGATATTATTCAAAAAGAAAAAGATTTAACGTTGTTTTTACTGAAAAATTTCTTTCAGACGTCATAACTTCAGAACTATTCATGCTAGAACATTCTTCTTTTTTCAAATTGTTCGGAAATTTATGAACTTTTTTTTGCTATTTGGAAATTTTACGTGAAATGAACCAAAAACGTAGAATTTAAACAAAACTGGTGTCTTTTACACATTTTTTAAAATCTAAAAGGGAGGGGAAAGTCAATCAATATTAATCACGTGGAAACTTTTTGAACGCGAAAGTTAAAGTTTTTATCCGAGAAAACTTCACTTATTATTGGTTCCTTTTGAAAAAAATCACATAAATTGATAAAAAAATAACAAATATCGAGTTATTTTAAAAGTGAGCCTAACGATATTTTTTTCATATTTGGTAAAAATACTCAGAAGGCATTTCCAAAACATAATTTCTGGGGTACAAATATTAGCCTGCTCTTTTAAGAGAAACTTGATTCTGAGGAGGCGTGTATTTTCTTCTTGATTCTGACAGATATTTTCGATCACTGTCGAAATCCGCCAAAAAATTAAAATTGACAAAATGGCGACGGTTTTTCTGAATATCTTTAAGCTCATTTTTCTCAAAAAAGGCATGGTTTTTTTTTTGCTGATTTGTTTTTAAGATGATACTAATATGGTGCATGTATGCCAGAACATATTATCTTCTGCCCTTGTCTTGGAGAAGAGAATTTTGTATTTCTTTTTATGTAAACTGAAAGTTCGCATTTTTTTGTACTAACGAGACGAGATATAAAAAAGTCAACAGAGCAATATTGTTTCACTTGAAAACTTGAAAAAAATCGTTAGGCCCCCTTTTAAAATAACTCGATATTTGTTGTTTTTTTATCAATGTATATGATTTTTTTTCGAAAGGAGCAAGTAATAAGTAACGTTTTCTGCACTAAAAACCTTCAATTTTGCGCCCAAAATAAGTTCTTGTGTGATTAATATTGATTGCCTTTCCGTTTCCTTTCAGATATTGAAAAATATGTGGAAGACATCAGTTTTTTCAAGATACCATAATTCTGGTCCATTTGTCGTAAAAATTCTAAAAACCAAAAAGAAAGTCCAAAAATTTCCGAAGAATTAAAAAAAAAGAAGAATGTTCTAGCATGAATAGTTGAGAAGTTATGACTTAATAAAGATTTTTCAGTGAAACAACTTTAAAGCTTTTTCTTTTTGCACAATATCTCATCCCCTGTACATCCTACATGAAAGTTGTACAAAAATAAATTGAAGAAGATTAAATTATCTTTAAAACTACAAAAAAATTGATTCTAGCTCTTGCGGAACATCAGTTATAGTCTCTTGTAGCAGGATTCTTTTTGTAGAACTTTATTATAGATTGGATTTTTTATTTAAAAATGATTTTGTATATATTACATCATCACTACTGTAAAATAGAGAAGTGCTGAGAACCTTTTTTTGTAGAAGTTTCCAAGTGAAACAACTTTGCTCTTTTGACTTTTTTCGTATCTCGCCTCGTTATTGGAAAAAATGCGATTTTTCGATTATCATAAAAAGATATCCAATTTTCTCTTCAAAACGTGGGCTCAAGATAATCTCTTCTGGGATACATGCACCATATTAGTTTCAACTTAAAAACAAATCAAGAAAAAAAAACTGGAAATTTTGAAAAAAAAAGAGTTTAAAGATTTTCAGAAAAACCGTCCCCATTTTGTCAGTTTTAATTTTTTGCTGGATTTCGGAAGGGAACGACAAGATTTATCTGTAAGGATTCAATACAAAATATAAAAAAATTCTTTATAAACTGCGTGACCATTTAAAAAGTTCTAATACTCATAACTTATTACAAAAAATGTTTTTACTGACCGATCAAATACGTGTCGCCTAAAATCCCTTAAAAAACAACGTATTTTGTCTCTGAACGATTCTGTGACTTGAGCATGCACAGCCTGCCCGACTTCAAATTAATTTGGTCTAAAAGTAAAATGTAAATTTAGAAAAGAATAGAAATTTCAATAATCTAGAAAATTTTCTCACCTGTTGTAATTATTTGACACATTCGAGTTAGATATAAAATAATTAACTAAATTTGCAGTGGATTCAATCAGATGAAACTCGTTACCCTCATTCAACCAAGTGCGATTGTTTCCTCCAATCAATCTGAAAAAATCAAGAAATAAATTCGGAATCAGTTTAAAAAAAAATAAGTTTGAACAAAATAATTTGTATTTGAACTGTGTCTTACTTATCGTAGTAATCCAAAAGATCTTCTATCGGAACTCCCAATTGCAGAAGTCCTCTAATTATATGATCATTGGATATTTTCAGTCGACAGGCTCGAATTTCCAGTTGTTTCAATAAGAAATCTTGAATAAAGAAATTTTTATTATAATTTAAACTTTTCCAGGTAAAGTTGCAAAACAAATTATTATCATTTCTTAACCTATAGGGAAACAATGAGGACTTCCAGAATATTCTTGTCCAAGTTGTTTAATTTTGCTCATCAGAATTGCTATCTTGTCTTCCGATGCTGGAGCAGCAGCATTTCTTAATTCTGAAACCGTTTTTTTTACATTGTTATCAAATAAAACATTTAAAAAGGTTCTGAAAATAAATTCTGAACTGAATACATGAAAGGTCTGATAGAATTGTTATAAATCAAATGATATGAAGCAATGTTTACCATTATCGATAATGTTGGTCCAAATTCCTTGGATCAACATCGAATCCTGATGTCCTGAACAATGGATTATCGCTAGCTTACACTCCCAAAGTTGAAGCGGCTCAGCGTATTCTTCGTACAACTAAAAAGGTTCAAGTTTGTTGAAATTCGGAATTAAAAAAAATAGTCAATTATTTAATATTTTAGTAAACTTTAATAAACCTGTGTGATATCTAGTAAAGAGGAATTGAGTCTTATTTTCGCATCTCGAACAGAAACAGAGTCAAGAATATTTTCCTGGTTCGTAATAGTTTCCAATATCTGAAAAATGAAAATAGATTAAAGACTAATAATGATTCACAATTCAAATGCACATCTTCAATCCCAAGAGATTGATACCTATTTATTGTAATTTTTTTTAATTCTACCTGTTGTTGTATTCTCGCCACCTCCACTTTATCTTCCAGTTCTCGTAGAAAAACTCCAAGATAGGGAGCATATCCGGCTCTATCACTTCGCATGCAAACAACAGCACGAGCTAAATATTCGACTCGTTGCGATAATGGTACGCCAGATCTGTAAAAAAATGTTGGGCATTAGAATAAATAACAAACAAAAGAGCATGGGAATAAAGGAATTATATTATATATGTACCCAGGTTTTGTGGCTAAAGAATCTAAAATTTTAGCAGCAGCTGCGTGATTTTTATTCCTTTCGTAATACTGCCAGAGTAACTCCGGAGCTCCAACACGAATTAGATAAGCTTCCAAAGAAGGAGCTGCAAGGGAAATAAGTTCTCCATGAAGTCCTTTTTCAATCATCCACATGTACACAGCAGCGTGTAAAGTTTCACAAGGTGAATGCAAAGACTCGTCGATAATCTGGTGGAGCTGAAATTGATCAATTAAAAATAATTTACCAATTCACTCTTCTGTTTAATGGTTTAACCACAGAAAAGTGCGAACACTATTTAATAAAAAACAAGCATTCGATGCATTTAACAAACTTGCAGAAAAATAATAAAATTATCCGATTGCAAGGTCAAACAATTCCAAATTTTAAATTTGCAGAATGCATAGAAATTGTGCAATGTTGAACATAGCTTAATTATGAAATTAAATTATTGTTTAAATGTTTGCATAATTGTGAAAAAACAACAACTTAAGATCTCTAATAAATAAACATTAAATATTTATATTTTTGGCAAAAATTGTGATTAAAAGGAAATTGTTTTTAAATTTTCAATTATTTCATTACAATCACTTTTAAGTCTTAATTGTGTAATTATTCATATTATTAAATTTTAAATGTGCTTTTAGCCCTGAGCATTCGAAACGGTAACGATTCTGCACAAATAAATTCTACAAAGCAAAAATCTTCACAGTTCATTTTATTTCAACTGTTTTGCATTATTGTGTGTAAATGTTTACTGTATAGAATCAAACAAAAACCAGGGCCCCACACTTTTTATCGGTAGTGTATATTGAAAAAAATTGTATTCAAAAGTTACTTGTACTATTATTAAATTGTTATTGCTATTTTATTTAATATTTGTTTCATTTTGGTATTGTACTTAAACATGTGAACAGAAATGTTTAGTATGAAATATTCACTCTTCAAATTAATGATCACTCAAAACGAAACATACAAAAAGTATAACAACATTTTTTTCAATTACTTGGAAATACTTCCACCTTACATGCGTTGATTAAAAATATTATAAAAACGACTAAAATAAATACAAACACGAATAAAAAGTAAAATTTTAAGAAAAAACTTCTTATTAAGAATTTGTCAGAACAAATAAATACTTTGATTTTCACAAAAACGTGAAAACAATTTATTCGAAAAATGCATTTTTTCGACCTTTTTAAATTTTGCTTCTTTTACCATAAAACTAATCATTTTAAAGCAGGGTGGCAGCTGAACCGGGGAATGATCGGGCATTTTTGAAGCCAGGGAAAACCGGGATTTTTCAATATTTTTATTAAATTCTTGTAATCTTTTGTAATACATGTAATCCGTACCAGTTCCTATGAAGGCGCTTGCCGTCCGCTTCACGGATTGATTTTTTAATTTCGGAAAGTTGCTAGAAAAAATAAAAAATTCTTTTTCCTGAATTCCGAGATTATAAATAAAAAACTTATCGATCAAAATATAAATAACAGAAATAAGGCAAAAGAAACAGTACAATTTCTCTGAGTTTAACTTTTATTCTGGTCTATTTATTGCCTGCGTCATGTTTTGGTTAGTAAATTTGAAAGATTTTCCAGCTTCTGATTGGCTGATGATGAATTTACGACGTTCAACTCGTCACATGCTTTTATCGTTGAATAGTATCATTTTATAATACAATAATTTTACGCAGAAAATACTAAATTTTGTTAAAAAAATCTAATTTAAATTTATCACCACAGATTTTCCGGATCTGCTCACGAATTCTCACCATTTTTTCGCATTTTCAAAGTGCACAAAATTCCCGGATTTCTCGGGGTTACTGGACACTCTGATTTATAAAAATGTATGATTTCAAATTTGGCAGTTTAACAGCATTTAATTTAAAATTTTTCAATTGACAAGTGTTAAAAAAGCTTCCATTTTATACGTGTGAATTATTTAGCGTTCGAGTAGAAAATTTAAAGATTAAAATTAGTTTTAAAGTTTTTAAATTCGATCCTTATCAATCCGTAAACAGATCCATTCAGATTGCACGCACGAATAGAAAATAATTGAAATGTTGGTTTGGATAGAATTCGGATCGGTTTACAAATTGAGAAGGATCGAGCATTTTCTTCGGATTTGATCATTTCGATGATATGCATTGGTTAGGAATGAATTCCTACGTTCAACTTGCGTGCTTTAATCTGCAGTTTAGTTTTTATTACTTTAAATGAATAAATGTTCAGCCTTTAGAGATTATAGAAAACTTAAAGAGATAAACAAATTTCTAAGGAGTTTCAAATTATTTCGTAATATTTCAGAAATTTAAAAGATTTCGAAGATTTTAAGGAGTTTTACAATAATTTGATTTACAGAATTCAAGGGGTTTTCATAGATTTCAGTGCATTTCAACGGATTTCAACAGTTTTAAGGGAGTTCAAAATTTTAAGGGTACACATATATTAAAAGATTCGAAAAGATTTCACAAGATTATCTGGGTGATGTATATTCTATATCAGATGACAAAAATAGTTAATACCTCGATGCAATATTTGAAAAATTGCATGACACTATTTTCCTTTAAATTTTTCAAATATCTGCTTGCGGCACTATTTAATTTTTAGGAGGGGGGGGGGGGGACAAAATATCCACTCACACCGGGCGCAAAAAAAGCTAGTTACGGCTTTGGAATTTCAATTTTGAAAGTTTTCATCTGATTAAAATTCTAACTAGAGAGGGATATAGCAAGAAACCCCCAAAGAAAAACGAAACAAGTTAATTGTTTGCATTTTTCTACGAAAAATCGCCCAATTCGAGGCCAGATTTTTCAGTACAAAAATATTTACATTGGAAACTTCAAAATAGCAATATTTAATGTTAAAATCTTAAAAATGCAAGATCCCTCCGCGACGCACAGTGGAAACAAACGTACTTTTTGGTTTCAAAATCGTAGAACGTTTGATAGGAATCATCTAGAGCAATGGACTTTTTTTTTTTAATTATATACGAATACGTACAGAATCAAGGAAAAATATAGAGAAGGGGGAAAAACCTTTAACCTTGAAAATCAAGGTCATTTTTTGACAGAATTTTAAATTATCGATTAACAGGAGAGCTCAGTAACACTTCATATGAAACACACTTTTTTAAATGGAATTTTGCATGCTTATTCCAAATCCGGCCTGTAAATTAACCTAGGACTTCATGGTTCTGAGAAAACGACGATTGAATGTCCTATTCGATTACTTTGAGGCTTAAACTATTCCCGCCGATTAAAATTTCCCCATTCATAGTATTTAAGGGTTTTTGGGGTCGCTGGTTTCGAATCCGAGTTCAAACTGACAAAATCCAAAATGGCGGATGAAAACTGTACAAACAACACCGATATGGCTACCTAATGCTATTTCCGGTTTTTTACGGGTCGCTGATTTCATCCACCATATTGGATCCGCCTTTTTTGATTCTTAAATTTTGACACAAGATTCGAAAGCAGCGACCCAAAAACCCTCGGAATACTAATTTTTAGCCATATCGATGTTAAAATTCGCAATCAGCGACCCGTAAAAACCGGAAATAGCACTTATTACCCATATTGGTGTTGCTTGTACAGTTTTCATCCGCCACTTTGGATGTTGACATTTTGACTTCGAATTCGAAACAAGCGACCCCAAAAACCCTCAAACATTATGAATGGGAAAATTTTAATCGGTGGGAATAGTTCAAGCCTCGAAGGAATCGAGTAGAACATTCAATCGTCGTTTTCTCAGAATCATGAAGTCCTAAGTTAATTTACAGACCCGATTTGGAATCAGCATGAAAAGTTTCATTTAAAAAAATGTGTTCCATATGAAGTGTTACATCTGAGTACTTGTGGTAATCGATCATCTAGAATTTTGTCAAAAAATGTCAACTTCAACTTTGATTTTCAAGGTTAAAGGTTTTTTCTTCATACATACATGTAAAACCCTCGTTTGCCCATCGTTTACAGACATCCAAAATGGCCGATTCCGCACTGTGCGCGAAAGCAATGTGCAAAATCCCCAACACCGATGACCAAAACGCTGTTACCGGTTAGCAAAATGGTCTCCACGGTTACCAAAATATTTTGGCCACCGGTTGCCATCTAGCGTCGTAAACGGTTACTACGTTTTGGCCACCGCTTGCCATCTAGCGTCGTAAACAGTTACTATGCGAACATCATTTTGGGTGAGGTTGGGTTTATTTCGTTCGTGACAGTTTGTTTTCGTTCATTTTCGTTCAAGCAATTCGTTGCATGATGAGGTTAAAGAGTTTATTACAAGCTAAGGTGCAAACGGCAAAAAATCATATAAATGGATTTCGCTGACGAAGACAGCATTTCAAGTTTCGATGACCTACAAACAATGATAGAGGAAGCAGACAACATTGTGTTATTTTCAGGAAAGATAAACATTTTGGGAGTTATTTTGTTTCTTGAGAGGGGCTCCGCCCCCCGAGCCCCCCGCGGGGGCTCTGCCCCCCACCCCCCCCCCCCCCACTTTTCGTCAAGTCTACACATTTCGGGTTTTGCATAGTAATCTTTAAAGAAAAATAGTGTTCGTTACTCGAGTCCTCACGGGCGATTTGGTCACTGCTCGTGTGAAGGAGCTGCGTGAACCCGAGACTCGGCTTCGGCTTTCTACTCTTTATTTTTCCTATATTCTGCAGGTATTCATATATAATTTAAACAAGTCAATTGCTCTAGGTGATTCCTATCAAAAGTTCTACGATTTTGAAACGAAAAAGTAAGTTTGTGCCCAATGTTACACGCCATTACAGCATCACCACCCTTCACCTCTCTTTGCTTGGTTAAAGCCGTTAAAAGATAGGACTTAAGGCGTAAGCCACCTCGAAGTAGAGGGGATTTGCAAATAAATTCGAAGCGAATTCAACGAGTTCATCAGTCATTCAGAAATATTCGTAGATTCCTCTGATAGTGCGACTTCTTAAAAATGGGATGAAGAGCAGAAACAGACATGGCTTTGAGGCGGGAACAGGAACTTCGGACCTGGATCCATCTTCTGTGTAAGAAGAGGCAACTCCGCGCAGTGCATCAAAAAGTGAAGAGGAATAATGTAGTACTTCGAATTGAGGTCACAATGTATGATTCATACCTCAAAGCTATCAAAGAGCACAAGCAACTGCACGGCAGACTTAGAAGAGTATTTGGTGCTTAATTTGTAATAGCAAAACTAATTGGTCCTTTTCCGGACCATCAAACGTTTTTACGAAGGAAGAAAAAATTCTATTCAGAAATTTCGAGTATACCCTCAAAATTCAGATGTATTTCCCAAAAATTCTGTATATTTACATCGTCACACGTTTATTGAATAATTTCGATCAACAGTGTAAAAGATATTATGTATAATCTAAGATTTCGTACTGACCAGACGTGAACATTTTAGCCAAGAAGGACATCTGGTAGCCGTATGAGTAAGCAAAAGAAAAATAATCGCCTTCTTTTTTGCTCCTGTAGAAAACTCAATTACACGCGAAGTTTCTAAACCAATCCAAAGAACAATTTTCGATCCTTATCAATTCGTAAACGGATTCATTCGGATTGCACGCACGAATAGAAAAGGATTGAAATGTTGGTTTTGATTGAATTCGGATCGGTTTACGAATTGAGAAGGATCGAGCATTTTCTTCGGATTTGATAATTTCAGAATGATTCGCATTGGTTCGGAATGCATTCCTATGAAAAACTTTGCCCAGGGTGATTAATTATCATGTTGTAGGCTTGAACGTTTACAGGCTTAAGTTATTTAAATCAAAATCATCTACCTCTCGGAACGATCTCATTACATAATGAATACGAAACTTTACATTTAAAACAAAATTAAATATTTACCACGTCCTTTGCTGGGGCATTTATCGCTGATAGATTCATAATCGGAGGACCTGGTCTGCTTGGAATCGTTGGAGTTAAAGGATTCGAAATACTTTGATTGTAGAGATGATCCAACATAGCAGTGAATTCTTTGTAAATTTCCAGCCTATTGAAAAAATCAGTATTATAAATTAACTTTTTATTTCATTAGATTCATTACATTATCAAGTGAACAAAATATTGGATTGAATTCACCTTTTTATAATGAAATAGATCTGGCAATCAATTTATTATGTCAGAATGAAAATAATAATAAAAATACCTTTTTGCATAAGCGGCATTGCCTTCTTGATCTTCCATCGGTTCGTTGTTTTTATAATAATGCAAAGCAGCATTGTTGGGATCGACTCTCTCTGCACAACAAAGACAGAGTTCCAAGACGCCAGAATAAAACTGACAGGCTACAAATTGTTGGCAGACAGCTGCCAAATTTAATCTTGGAGCGACTTCCTTACAAAGCTAAATAAAATTAATTTTTAAATGATTAATTCCTATTTAAATCTGTGATCTATTTTTATTTCTTTCAAAAAATGCTAACCTTGAGGGCTGATTGTAAGTAGGTTTCCTTTTCTTCTGGATTCGTACAGCTTTTTGCTTTCAGGATAATTTCGTTGGCCTGCAAAATATTGTATCGTCAGTTAAATTTATTTTCATAATTCCTCACAGTATTTTAGTTTCAGGCCTCGGAATCTTTCTTTATTCATAATGTGTCCCCCAAGGGGTTTACATGACTTCCATTTCTTACGACACTACCTTCTACATGTTTTATAAAATGGTATCCTTACTATTTACAGTTATTTTCACCTATTTACAGAGAATCTTATATCTATATCCTTATTTCTATTTGGGTAAAAATATTTCAAGTGTGCCACTTTTAAATCGATAGTTCTATTTTCAATCAATTTATACATTTTTTTATTCCTTTTTATATCAAAATAACTCCCCTGAAATATTTTTGCAAAAAATTTATTTTTTCAAAAGTTATTAACAATCAAATTTCTTGAGCATTTTTTTCAAAAATTGATTACTCGCGAACGGTTCATCGAAATTCAATAATTGAGTTATGAACATTTTTCTTACGAAGTATACTTTACGCTAAAAAATTGTTCGGTAGTAAAAAGCCTTTTTTTATTGTTTAAATAATCGTTTGTTTTAAACAATTAAAAATTAATTAAACTTCTCCGTCTGTGAAAGAGTTCTTCCATGTTCCAATAGATTCTACAATCTCTTCGGAAAATTTTCGTGAAACGAAAAGTTAGTAATTTGCAGTAGTTCAAAAGTTATTGATTTTTTTGTGACCGCGCTCCGACCTCCAGCGCTGGTCGAGCACGCGCGATTATGTAAACAAATGCATAGTTTAGGCGTTTATTGTAAGAATGTAATCGCTTTTCTTTCTTGGTAACTTAAAATTATATGACTGGTGATAATTGGTGACGAAGAATTGTCAGTCGATATTATTTGCTAATGTTATGAACAAATTTTATAAACAAATGCATAGTTTGACCATTTGAAGAAAGAAAGTGATCGTTTTCCTTTCTAATCGTCTTCAAATCACATGTATGTATGTATGTATACCATTAGGCCATTCCTCTTTCGGGGTAGGCGTCACACTACCCGATTCGGGTAGTGTTTCTAGGTGGATAGTTTCTTGTAGTAAATAACTACAAGTGTGCTCGTTTTTCTTTCTAATCGTCTTCAAATTACATGAAAGGTGATGTTTCGTGAAGAAGAATTGTCATTTGATATTATTAGTTTATTCTACGAATAAATGCACAGTTTAGTCATTTGTAGACAGAAGGTAATCTTTTTTTATTATTTCCTTCAAATGATATCACTGGAAGTGTTTTGTGATGCTCTAGAAGAATTAGCTGCCAAGTTGTACTTGTCAATAATTTCCATAATTTCAGGATCCATTTCAAATTTATTCTTGCTCCACTTTTGCCTTAAAGATGTCACTAAACATCACCACTTATGTAATTTGGAGATGATTAGAAACAAAAACGATTACTTTCTTCCAATAAACGCCTAAACTATGCATTTGTTTAAATAATCGTGCGTGCTCGAACAGCGCTGGTGGTCGGAGCGCGGTCACAAAAAAATCAATAACTTTCACAGGCGGAGAAGTTTAATTAATTTTCAATTGCTTAAAACAAACGATGGGTGGACTTCCGAAAGCCGTAAACCGACGATTTCTTTCATACTATGTATATTTATGTATTTTGATGCGCTGATTACGAAAATGATAGTGAAAATTGGCGACTCGGCGATTTTCATGGTGAAATCGTGAAAAAACCATCAAAATCATGGTTTTTCGCGTTTATCTTAACTAATATGCAAAATTTGAAAAAATATCTCAAACAAAAGTTGTACATCTCATTGAAATGCACATTTTTTGTTACAAACATTTTTTTCTGCGAGTGATAGTTTCCGAGAAAATCAATGATACAAAGATTTCCATCGTA
>CAKNXH010058587.1:17396-71398 GCA_932178445.1 Andricus quercusramuli | reverse complement strand
GAGTGATAGTTTCCGAGAAAATCAATGATACAAAGATTTCCATCGTATCTCCATTGGTTTCGGTTTGATACCTACTTACGCTCTTCACAACGGGAAGGTTGGAGAATTTTAAAGAGCATAACATTATCCCGCTATTGACGGGATAATAACTGAGGGGAAAATAACTTTGGGCTCATCCGACCCCCTTTCCAAAGTGCCCTTCCTTTAATTGACATGTTAATGACTGAGGGGTAAATAATTTTGGTCACATCCGACCACCTTTCCAAAGTCCCCTTCCCTCTATTGACTGAATCATAAAAATCCTTTAAAAAAACCCCAAAAAAATTACAAAACATATAAAAATAGAAAAAAAAATATGCTCTTTAAAATTCTCCAACCTTCCCGTGGTGAAGAGCGTAAGTAGGTATCAAACCGAAACCAATGGAGATACGATGGAAATCTTTGTATCATTGATTTTCTCGGAAACTATCACTCGCAGAAAAAAATGTTTGTAACAAAAAATGTGCATGTCAATGAGATGTACAACTTTTGTTTGAGATATTTTTTCAAATTTTGCATATCAGTTAAGATAAACGCAAAAAAAACATGATTTTGATGGGTTTTTCATGATTTCACCATGAAAATCGCCGAGTCGCCAATTTTCACTATCATTTTCGTAATCAGCGCATCAAAATACATAAATATACATAGTATGAAAGAAATCGTCGGTTTACGGCTTTCGGAAGTTTATCCCAAACGATTATTTAAACAATAAAAAAATGTTTTTTTACTACTGAACAATTTGTTAGCGTGAAGTATACTTCGTAACAAAAATTTTCATAACTCAATTATTGAATTTCGATGAACCGTTCGCGAGTAATCAATTTTTGAAGAAAAAAAAAATGATCAAGAACTTTGATTGTCAATTACTATTAAAAAAATAAATCTTTTGCAAAAATATTTTAGGGGAGTTATTTTGATATAAAAACGAATCTAAATCTGTATAAATTGATTTAAAATAGAACTATCGATTTAAAAGCGGCACACTTGAGATATTTTGACCCATTTTTGGACGATAGCGCAGTTTGGGACGTGTTAGCGAACGAGTGAGCGAGTGATCGAAGGCGAGAGTGCAAGCGAGAGGGGGGGGGGGGCGCACGCGCATCTTAATTTAATTATGCTATTACATAACCATTACTTACAAATCTTTATGCTTCTAATTTAAGCGACTTCCGTTTCCTTTTTCTTTCACTTCTCTTGTACCGCCATTTTGCTATGTTTTTGCATCCATTCTTTCATTCTTTCTCATTCGCTCCCCTAGCACCCTCTAACTCCATCATCCACTCTTCCCCCAAATCATCCTTCCCTAGAATCTTTACAACATTCTCTTGCCAGCTTCCTTTATCTTCCCATCTCGTTAATTCCATCGCCCTCCCTCTCATTTCTTCTACCTCCATCAAACACATTGTCGCTAACTCTCCTCCCTTTCCCTCTTCAGCTTCGTCTCAAAATTCCATGCCCTCTTTTCCGCTATAGTACTCAATTTATCCCTTTGCGCTTCTTCTCTCACCATATGTTCCGGCGTTCTCCAGTCTACCCCTAGCGTCCACCTTATATACCTTTCTTATAAACTCTCAATCTCTTTTCTTTCCATCCCCATATCTCTGCTCCATAACCTAACACCGGCCATACCAGCGTATCAAATAACCATATTCTCCTATAATTTTTTTTAAAACCTTCTTTTTCTTATTCCCCATATCTGCTTCATTACCCCTGCTGCTTTTTTTTATCCTTTCTCTTATATTAGCTCTATGATCTCCATTTGCTTGCAAGGTATATCCCAAATATTCAAACTCTTTTACTTCTTCTAATTTTATTCCCTTCCATCTCCCCGTCCATTCTTTCTTTTTTCCCATCCTTTTCTAAACCTCATTATCTTTGTCTTTTCTACATTTAAATTCAACCTTTTTCCATCTAAGTATTTCTCTAATCCTATAATTAAGCCCGCCACCCCTTTTTCATCATCTGCCATCAACAATATATCGTCTGCGTATGCCAGTATATATATATATATATATATCTTTTCGTTCCCTGCCCTAACTCCTCCCCACCCTTTTCTCTTCAGTTCTTCGTCCAAGTCTGATATTTATATATTAAATAAAAGCGGGCTCAGAGGACATCCTTGCCTTACCCCTCTCACCAACCAGAAACTATCTCTTACTTGCTCTCCTACCTCTACCTTGATTTTGGTCTCTCTAAAAATTGCTGATACTCTCTTTATTAATCCCTCTCGTATCCCCTTTTTCACCATAAACTTTTTCTATCTCGTCTCAGTCTGATAAGTCAAACGCCGCCTTTAACGAATTACAATAGTGTCTTGAAAATTTTCAAGTAATCAAAAATTAATTTTAATGTTTACTTAAAATGTTATTATTTAGTCTATAAAACATCAAAATTCTTACCATTAACTTATGGCAGACTTCACAGTCTTTCCCGTTTTAATATTTGGTTGAAAATTCCACGATTTTATTCAAGCGTAATACATCTTAGTTGAACATTCGGCTTTTTGGCTTGAAAAGCAACCATTTAATTGCATTTTTTTCTTACTGGACTAAGCAATTTTTTCAATTAAAAATGCAACTATTTTGTTGAACATTCATCTTCTTGTTTGAAAATTCATCTCTTTCTGTAGAAATTTAATCTTTTTTGGTTAAAAATGCAACTATGTGCTTACAGATTATAAATTAATCTGTATCGATTGAAAATTAGCTTTTTTGTTAAAAATTAAAGTGACTTGTAGAAAATGTATATTTTCGACTAGAAAATTCAACAGTTTGGTTGCAAAATTGACTATTTGGTTCGAAATTGACGTATTCTGTTGAAAATTCCTCTTTTTTTTTTGTAGAAAATCAATTTTTTTTTTCGTTAAAAATGCAACTTTTTTTAGGTTTAAAATTCAACTGATTGCTATAAAATTAAACTATTTAGTGAAAAATTAAACTGTTTCGTAGAAAACTCATGTCATTTTCGGTTAAAATTTGATCTTTTTTAGTTTAGAAATTTAACTAATTAGTTAACATTTTTAGACACGAAAAAAAAATTAAAAATTAATCAAAAATATAGTTTGGACTATCACTGTTGAAAATTCGTCTTTCTTGGTAAAAAATTAATCTTCTTGGTTGAAAATTCAACTATTTGGTTAAGCATTGATGTTTTTTTGTAGAAAATGATTCTTGGTTGAAAATGAATTTTTTTTTTGCTTAAATATTCAACATGTTGGATTAATTTTTTTATTGACTGAAAAATCTTTCTTGGTTGAAAAGTCGTTTTTTTTTTAAATTTCAAAATTCATCTCTTGGTATAAATTGGATCTACCTTGGTTAAAAATACAACTGTTTGGATGAAAAGTAATCTGTTTTATTTAGAATTCAACTATTTCGTTAGAAGTTGGTACTTTTTAGTTCATTTTAACTGTTTCTGATTAAAAATGAAAATCTTTTTTTGATTAAAATATCAGCTGTTACATTTTTTTAAATTCGTCTTTTTTGATTAAAAATTCAACTAAATAGTTGATCTACTTTGTTAATTCTTAAGACAAATTAAGATTTGACCCCCGCCCATCACCCGCGCAAATCGTCTAATGTTATTTTTGGATGACCCATAAATAAATTTACACAAAAAAATTCGGCGAAAATGACGCAAGATAGCGGGGGCAGGCGTCAAATCTTTGGACCCTACTCATAACGATCTCTAATCCGCTATTGATACAATTTTCCGGTATGTTGTGATTCCTTGAGACGGCGGATATATTACTTTAGCCAATTAGCGAAAAAGTTCAAAAATATTTTTCAAGGAAATGTAAAGAAATAGTGGCATTAGCGAACAATTGGGAGAAAAAAAGTATCTTTAAGTGTCATTTTCTTGGAAATAGTAGGAAAATAGTGTCAACGCTCAAAAAAAGTGTCACAATAGTGTCAATAGTGTGGTGAATCCGAGGCCTGTAGTTTAAAAATTGCTATAATTACTTTTGAGCAAATGGCGTCCTCGCTTCTGTACAAATTTGGACAGATTTCTCGCAGTTTTGCACTCACTGCATCAACTGAAGCATTATCGCCCAAATAACTAGAAACAAGGAAGATAAGGGGTTATTTAAGTGATTAATTAGAGAATTAGATTAAAAATATAAAATAATAAATGCAGATCAAAAGTAATAAACATCTCACCTATCGATCAAATGAATAATCAGCAATGATGATATTTCCTGCCCAATTAAAATTAAATCTCTAAAGGTCGCTGTAGCGAATTGATTGATTTGTTCCTGCAACCAATAACCATTTTTAAAAATTAATATCAATCATTTTTAATGAATAATTTATTTGAAAGTTAAAAGTAAATAAAAATAAATGAGACAATGCGCTACCTTCGAAAGACAACTGACTATATTATGCAATTGATTCTCGCAGAGGATTTTCCAGAGCCCGAGAATTTCGCAGGCATGGGCAATGAAAATTTTTAAAGCATCTAACGAGTTTCTTTCTTCGACGATTGGTTCTTGCACGTGGCTAATTTCAAAACCGTTGGTGATGCTTCGAGTTGAATTGTGTCTAGAGATTACAAAGAAATGTTTAAAATGTATAATAAAAGAAAATTTCAATTCCTCACTTTTACGACTGATGAGAGAACTTACTGTTTAGAAATGTGTGTATTTTTGTTCAGGAAAGATCTGAGGGCTTGCAAGTGTCCTAATATCCAGCCTACTTGACTTGCTGATAATGTGCTGAGAATCTAGAAAAATTATTTTGAGATATTTAGAATGTTCTTGAATTTTCAAAGGGGAAACATATATAAAGTTTTCTCTTTGAGATAACTCTTAAAATATTGCAAAACAATTAATTAGTAAATGTTCTACTGCATACGGTGTAATATTTATGGGAATGATTTCTCACCTGGAATTTATTATTTACAGTCTCTTGTTTAATACAACGGATGTTCCAAATTGGCCTGAGTAATCTGCCCACGTAAAGATATAAACCACCGTGTTTTCCTGAAAATTGTTGCAAGGCTAAGTCAGTACAGACGCCCGTTTGTTGTTGTGACCTGAATATTGGGGAACGAGAATCCATGCCCAGCATTCTGGGCGTTGAAGTTCGAAGATCTCCTGTGTTGAGACCTGAAAATCCACTATGAATTTCCATATTTGGTGTTACGTTCGATATTCTTTGGCCTCCGTACAAGAAGAAGGCTCTTGTTGCCCATTCTGATAACTACAATGAATAAAAGAAGAACTCAAATTAAAAAAATTTTTAAATAGATTTTATATAAAGTAGTAACTAGATACGTACTTGGACATTTTGAGAGCTTTCAAGAGTTGCTAAAATCAAACACGTGGCACAAGCTTGTTCTGGAGACTGCGATTGAAAATATGCTCTCACTGGTTCTGTATCTGGACCTCTTTGTTTTAAAAGAAGCTGGCGAAGGATATCCACTGGCCGTTCTTGAACCACAATTATAGCTCCCTGAAAAAATGATTCGTAATTAGTTTCATTTTGAAGATTTGTTATTAAAAAATCTCGTGATTAAATATCCACTACTTCCTTTCAAAATTATATTTTTATTTTCAAATTATCTTCAACCGGCCAATGTGAAATATATCATGTAAGTTATTATAAAAGTATTTTCCGACTTCACAGCCCAAATTG
The DNA here is from genome assembly GCA_932178445.1 of Andricus quercusramuli. NCBI lineage: Eukaryota > Metazoa > Arthropoda > Insecta > Hymenoptera > Cynipidae > Andricus > Andricus quercusramuli. The sequence continues at coordinate 65,720 of CAKNXH010058587.1, read as the reverse complement.
CTCTTAAAATAGGAGAAATAAGGTGATTTTTTTTAAGAAAATAGAATGAATTTTTAACAAAAAAGTTCATTTTCAATCAAGAAAGATGAATTTTCAAACAAACAGATGCATTTAAAACAAAATAGTTGAACTTTCAAGCAAAAGCGAAGCATTTTTACAACAACAAAAATTAATTATTACCCAATAGTTGCATTTTTAACCTACGAAGATACTTCAACCGAATGCATAATAGATCATATTAAATAATTAAATTTTGGACAGAATAGTTGAATGTTCAACCAAATAATTGAATTTTCAACCTACAAAGATAATTTCTCAACAAAAAATGTAATAGTTGATATTTCAACAACAGAAAAAAGACAAGTCTACAAAAAGATGAATTTTCAATCCAAAAGGATGAATTTTATTTATAAAAAAATCTGTCCGCTTCATGGGCACATTCTCATCGCGCGCTTCACTCGCAAATTTGAGCGCGCCTAGGGCGCGCGACTGTTGGATCTCACGCTTCGCGCTCGATTATGTATTCACCTCGCGCTACGCACTCGGATGTATTTACATCGCGCCTTACGTTCGGTACCTCTAGATTTTTGAACTTCGTGTTCGACTTCGATGAAAAGAAAAAGTTCATTCGCAAATATTATAAAATTCTATCGACCTTAAGGAACACATTCTCATCCAGATACTCGCGCTTCGCGCTCGATATTTGGTTTGCAAATCATTTGAACCTTGCGTTCCACGCTCGGTTCTGTGCACCGTATGATAGAAATAAAAAAGTTTGAGCGCGCTTTCGTCGTCGCGCTTCGTGCTCCGAAATACATTGATCGCACATTTTGTGCCTCGTGTTATATGTTCTTCATATACAAATTACTAAATTTGTATTTGATTTCAAATTAAGATTTTATTATTTATAATGTTATTTTATCTTGTGCCGTTTTTCAAAAGTTATTTTTTTTCATTTTGAATATATTCTTATAACAAAAATTGATTAAAAGTTTATAAATCTTTTTTGAATGCACAATTTTTGTTCATTCATCTGTTTTCGTACCTTGCATTGTTTTTCCAAAAATTTGATTTTTTTTCTGTCAATGTTATTTTTACGAATAAAACAAAAACTACGCATCCTTTCGAAACTTGATCCATGACAAATTTGCACCACTTTTATGGATGAACAAATTTTTTTTCTATCATTTTTTTCGTAGCTTGTCTAAAAATGTAATTTTTCTATTTTTAATGCTGTTTTTTACGAATAAAACAAAAACTACGCGTCATATCAAAAAGTGAATAATAACAAATTTGTTAGTCTTTTTTAGGCGCACAATTTTGGTCCATTCATCTTTTGTCGTATCTTGCATAGTTTGACAGCAAAATGGAATTTTTGATTATTTTTTTGTGCGATCAAAATTGGAATTTTCGATTTTTCAAAAAATTAAGAAAGTTGTTATAAAAATATTGTAGGGTGTTCAAAAAGCTTTTCGGCTCAAAATGTGCATTTTCTTTGTTTTTTGGAATTTTCAAAATGCTATAACTCCGGTATTTCTTTTTTTTTTATCAGAAAAAGTCATTGGGATATTTTGTTCGTATTTTTGCGTACTACTAATAACCGTACATAAAATTTTCAAATCTTCAAAAAAAAGTAGTCTTAAAAATTTTCAAAATGTGCTCACTTTTCGAATTTTCATCCAAAATAGATGGTTAACGAACTTGTTGTTTCTTTTTAGGCTATAAAAAAGTGTGCCAAAGCACCATTCATTCTGATCAATCTTTCTAAAGTTATCGTGCCTACACGATACTACAGAGTACAGACAGACACCTTCGTAAAAATCGTTCTTCTGACTCAGGGGGTCTCAAAACTTGGAGATTTGATGAAAACCGACAATGTCAAATTTAACACAAAACTAATAACTTCTCATTACAATGAGAATGTAAAAACTTGTAGATCTTTTTTAGGCGCACAATTTTGGTCGAATCATCCTTTATCGTATCTTGCGTAGTTTGACAGCAACATGGAATTTTTGATTTTTCATTATTTTGTTGTCTGATAAAAATTTGAATGTTTGATTTTTGAAAAAATTCAAAAAGTTGTTATGAAAGAATTGTAGGGTGTTCAAAAAGCAACGGTTTTCTCCTCTTGGCTTTTGTTCATATCGTGTGTTTTTCGGCTCAAAATGTTCATTTTCTTTTGTTTTTTGGAATTTTGAAAATGCTATAACTCCGGTAATTTTTTTTTCATCAGAAAAAGTAATTGCGATATTTTGTTCGTATTTTTGCGTACTACTAATAACCGTACATAAAATTTTCAAATCTTCAAAAAAAGTAGTCTTAAAAATTTTCAAAATGTGCTCACTTTTCGAATTTTCATCCAAAATAGATGGTTAACGAACTTGTTGTTTCTTTTTAGGCTATAAAAATCGTTTTTTCTTACTCATGAGGTCTCAAAACGTGGAGATTTGATGAAAACCGACAAAGGGAAATTTTACATAAAACTAATACCTTCTCCTTAGAATGAGAATGTAAAAATGGCTGTTCGACAAACCAGTTTAACCCTTGTTCGACACACTGTGGTGCAAAACACCCCACGACCATTTTTCCTTACTTTCATAATTATTTAATTGATACTTAATTTTAATTTTTTGCTATATAACCTACAGATTCCTTTAAAGTAAGCTCTTAAGCCTCTTAAGATTATCTGATACAATTTTCGAGTAAAAATATTCAATAGATTATTTTTTAAAACAATTTTCGTCGCTATTGTTTACAGCACCTCAGAAGTGTGCTCATACCCTGCTCATACCCTGTTTTCCCGGTCAGTGGCCGACGGGCCACCCTGATCAATTAAGTCTCCCTAGGGAGAAATAATGTTAATTTGTGGTAGTGCGCATGTGTCACTCAATACCAGCCAATGGGGGAGTTTACCACTCACCAGAGTGCGAGATCTGTTCCGGTCCGAGTTCTGCGAAAATTAAAATTTAATAAATGAAAAATAGCTTTTTTATACAAATTATTAATAAAAGATTATAATCCATTGGTAAAATAGAGTAAAAGTTTCAGTCATTCAGTTTGAAAAGAAAAAATATAAAAATCGTATTTTTTCTTTTGGTTGAATTCAAGTGTTTTCGATAAAAACTGTATTAGATGCAGTCTCTTCTCTTTGGTTGAAAACTTAACAATTTTGTTGAAAATTTTTCTTTGATTTGTTATTGTTTTATTTTTGGTTATAAACTGATCCTTTTTATTTCAAAAATTACAAGATATGTTGAAAATTCGTCCTTTTTGGTTGAATTCAACGGCTTTCAATTTAAATTATTTTTGGCCTCTTTAAGTTTAAAAATCAACCATTTGGATGAAAATTCATGTATTTAATTGAAAATGCGTTTTTTTTCTTGAAAATTAATCTTCTTGCTTAACAATCAATCTTTTTGGCTGAAAAATCATTTTTCGATTGAAAATTTAACTAATTTTTTAAAAATTCGTTTTTCTTTTCTTGAAAATTGATCTTTTCAGTTGAAAATTCAGCTATGTATTTGAAAATTTACTTTTTTTAGAAATTATTCTTATCGCTTGTAAATTCATTTATTTTCGTAAAAAATTAATTTCTTTGGTTAAAAAGTTAACTACTTCGTTAAAAATACTTCTTTGGTTCAAAAATTAATTTTTTAGTTGGGCATTCGACTTTTTGGTAGAAAATTAATCTAACTTTTTGGTTGAAAATTCATTATTTTTTGTTACACTTTTGTTTTTATTTGCAAATGTATTTCTTCCGATGAAGATTTAACTATTTTATTAAACATTTTTTTTGTTAAAAATTAATTTCTGAACTTAAAAATTAAGTATTTCATTCAATGTTCGTCTTTTTTGTTTAGATTCAACTGTTCATTGAATATTACAATATTTAAAATCTTTTTTTGGTTGGAATATAAATAATTCAATTTTTTGTTGAAAATAATTCATCTTCTTTGGTTCCAAGTTTTACTTTAAAAAGTTATTTGTTTGATTGGAGATTCATTACTTTAGTCGAAATTTCATCTCTATGGATCAAAATGTAACTATTCTATTGAAAAATTTGCTTTTTTTCGTTTGGAAATTAATTTTTTAACCAAAAAATTAACGATTCGACTTTTGATTGAAAACGTTTTCTTTTTTAGTACAAAATTTACTTATTTTGTTACAAATTGAACTATATTGTTGGAAATAGTATTAGGAAATAGTATTAGGAACACCAGCGCCCTCTAAAGTAGGGAACCTTTCTATTTTATTCGGCCAAGATAGCACCTTTTCCTTTGGACACGTCGGATTAGTGGGAGTGAATACACCAATCGGCACAGGCCCTTACTCTGATTTGTTGACCTCTCAAATGGAAGGAATGTCAGAGATGGACGAGCTGGCAGGGAGCTTGTTATAAAAGCTGCAGATCTTTGAAACGAACATTCATTACCAATTACATATTCCAGTGGGCAAAATGGAGAGAAATCCAAAAATCAACACCACACCTTTGTACATAAAAAATGAAAAGGATCTGCAGAAGCCCAAGGAGTGGATCGAACTCCTTCGCAAAAAGGGAAGTTTAGGGCGAGACTACAGGATTAAAATCTTAGTCAAACTGTCTCTGCACAAGGCCGTATTGGAGCAGATCCACAGGAAAGAAGAGCGCAAAACACGCAAACAGGAAAAAACAGTTAGGAGATTTCTGAGAAAAGAAAGAAAAAAAACAGTGAAATGAGGAACGAGTGAGGAAAACAAATACAATTTCGAATCGGTTCTTTTTAGTATCGACAAATTTTTCTGTCGAAGGAATAATTTATATTGCAAGGTTGAATTTATATAATTCATATCCACTAGTGCGAAAGAGACGCCGTCTAGTAGGCGTTTTACTCGCACTCATCCTTTCCTATGATTGTTATGAATTCGACCTTACGGTATGTTCTCTTTTCATTTCAGGATATTTCCAATCGGTCCTTTTTAGGACCATCAAATTTTCTTACAAAGGAATGATTTCTTGAATATTCATTATTCACAAGACGAGACAATTCTACGGCAAACTCAAGAGCTTATGCTTGATTTCTACAAGTTTCATATTTGAGAACATATACCAAGGAATGAGCACACAATACATTATTTTCAGCAAGCCCTTTTTATTTATTATATTATGAATAATCATACTGAAAATAATGGTATAAAAATGTACATTCCTCGATAGGAATATTTTTCAAAAACCAGAATGCGTTTCAATACGTATTACTCATGTCGGCCACGGTGTGCCTGAACCAACTTTTAATGCAAGGTCATATCACATCCAATCTTTTTGGCCAAATCCCCCGAGCCGTTTTTGAAAAGTGTTTTTTATGGTTAAAAATCAAAATTTTCAACAAAATGTGCTGCATTTCCAATTTTTTCACTTTATTTAACGAAATATGGTAACTGAATATAATATCAGTCCATATCAATACTGAAACAAAAAATAATTTATTTTTACGTATGTCGGACATTGTATTCTTGTACAGCTTTTAGTAAGTTACATGGGTAATGAGGGTGCTTGCTCGAAACTTCATATTTAGCCCAGGTCGTTCTAAAATCCGAATGGACAGATCCCATGACTTGTTCACTGTAAAATCCAAGGCCTTTTTCCAGTTCACGACAAAAATCAGGTACAAAAAAAACCACGTGAACTTTAGGTGTAATTGAAATTTCCAAATCACAGTAACTTCGCTTAAACTCAGACATACAATCTACGTACTTCGGGTGTAATGTTGAAGAAAAACAAGAACCAACAACGGATTGAAAAGCCTTAAAGCACCTTACATATTGTAAAAAGTCAATGCTACATATTCCACGCAATAAGTCGATTTCTTCAAACAGCATTTTGAAAGAATTACCTGCGAACGCTGGACTCCCATGTAAAAACTCGCGAGTAACATTACACATCCTACCCCATTGGAGACTGTCATCTTCGAATTCCGTCAGCATGTGTTTATAAATTTTGTTCACAACCCCGAGCATCAGATGTAGTCCTGGTGGTGGGATTATTTCTAATATTTCTGTGGTCACTCTTAGAATTGAAGGATTTAAAAGGGGCAATAGCAACTGATTTGAAACTTGCCAACGTGTGGACGGGCATCATGTCACACGCAAGCAGGTTTCCTTGCACTTGGTGCACTGCATCAAAGGATGAATTAAACGCGTGTGGGGAATACAGAACTGTTGGAAATTGTAAGGAGATTTTTTTTTGCGTGGCAGGACAGAGGAAGTACAACATCATCTGCAAAGAAGTATGGAAATATACAAATACTCTTATAATATTCTCAGAAAACGCTAACACGGAAATATTAGAGATAATTCCAACATCAAAAATACATCTGACGCTCGGGGTTGTGAATGAAATGTATAAACACCTGCTCACGGAGTTCGAAGATGACAGTCTCCAATGAGCTAGGATGTGTAATGTTACTCGCGAGTTTGTACATGGGAGTCCAGCGTTCGCAGGTAATTCTTGAAAAATGCTATTTGAAAAAGTCGACTTATTGGGTGTAATATGTAGCTCTGGTTGTTTAAAATATGTAAGGTGCTTTAAGGCTTTTCAATCCGTCGTTGATTATTCTGTTTCTTCAAAATTACACCTGAAATACGTAGATTGTATATGTGAGTTTAAGCAAAGTTACTGTGATTTGGAAATTTTAATTACACCTAAAGTTCATGCGATTTTTTTGTCATGTCCCTGATTTTTGTCGTGAAGTGGAAAAAGGCCTTGGATTTTACAGTGAACAAGCCATGGAATCTTCCCATTCGGATTTTAAAATGACCTGGGCTAAATATTAAGTTTCGAGCAAACACCCTCATTACCCATGTAACTTACTAAAAGCTGTACAAGAATACAATGTCCGACATACGTAAAAATAAATTATTTTTTGTTTCAGTATTTATATGGACTGATATTATATTTAGTTACCATATTTCGTTAAATAAAGTGAAAAAATTGGAAACGCAGCACATTTTTTTGAAATTTTTGATTTTTAACCATAAAAAACACTTTTTTCAAAAACGGCTCGGGGGATTTGGCCAAAAATTTTTTTGCACACTATTTTCGAGCCCCTAAATCGAATCCAGCAAAAAAATTGGATGTGATATGACCTTGTATTAAAAGTTGGTTCAGGCACACCGTGCGGCACGAGGGACCTCTATTGGGAACCATAGAACTGCAAGCCGGTATCTATAATTTTAGTGCGGCCGAAGTGTGAACTAGCCCAAGGAGGTCGCATTTTTAAAATTCATTTCAATTTGTGAATAAAAGTGATTTTACGATATTTTGGTGGAGTTTTAAACAATTAGTGAATAATACATATTTATCAGAAACAATGTTCTTCAGATAGAATTTTCAGTGAAAACACGTTTTGTCTTTAAACTTTGTTTTTTCTATAAAAAAATCTGTTTTACTATATCATTTAAGCTGGAATGGAAGCTTCTAATAGACCAGGAGCTCATGACAAAAATGATGTACTCACAGGTTCAAGGACTATTTTCACCTGACAGGTTCGACTTAAGAATCTTAGGATGACGAACGCAAAAATGGGTGCCTGAAAGCTCTGAGTGGGGCAGGTGAGCGATGGCGAGGTGTCAAAGGTGCCAATTTTTATGGTTCATTGGGCTTACTGGTTCAAGCTTGAAAATTTGTCGACATGTAGAAGATGACATATAAATAGCACGTGCGAATTTTCAGGCACTTATCTGTGTCATAAAGTGCTTTCTGGTACCTTCAAATGTGCTGGAAATTCAGGTAAAATTTCTTGATATTGATTTTACAGGAAAAAGTTTCAAACAAAAGTTGTTCTGCTTTAAAAGATGAATAATTTCATTTCCATATCATTTTTTGAAAAAATTGATACATTCGGAGAAAACATCGATTAAAGAAATACGAGAACAATCAAAAGCTGTTTTTATGCCCAGGAAGTCATTTTTTCGAAAATTGCAAAGAGAGAAAAAATACTCCCCTGCAGGTGTACTTCAATATTACTGAGGAAAGTTTTATTCAAATGTTCATATTTGCCATGTTATGCGCATTTTTCATTCTTTTTTCCATTGTTCCTTTCACCTGTTGTACCTTCAGGAATTAAAAAGGTGTTCTCAAAATGAGTACATCAATAGTATAAGTCTTGTGAAACAACTTGGCGTCAGCTACTTTCGAGTAAAATAATAACTTATTCTCCTATAAACAGAGTCACGTTCTCAGCTTCTAATTATCGTATAAAGTTGTAATAAAGGTGAATATTATTCTAAAAAATTAAATAACAAAATCTCTTTACTTAAACATTGACATTATTTATTGTTCTGAAAGTTTAAACTTTTTCCGTTGGAATGTATTCCATGCTTATTACCGTGACGAAAGTCAATTTCCCGGACGCAGCATGGGGTCGTCTCAGATTTTCCTACGGCCAGTGGCGTAGGCGTAGGCCGTAGAGGGTTACACTGCTTGTAGCAGCTGTTTTATTACAAATTCTTCGTGGTGCAGTTTTAATTAAATTATGTAATATACAATTCATAGATGTCAATATGCAACTCCGAAATAGAAGGTGATCGAGAATGTGAATGCGACAGGTAACTCCAAGAAAATCGAAACATGAATTTGGTGCTCAAGATCGCGTCGAGGATTTATCGATTGTTTCGAAATTCGTCTTTTTTGGTTGACATTAACAATATTGTGCAACTTCTTCTTCTTTCTTGGGTCGAAATAGAGCGCTTATGTTCCAAAATGTATGTTTTTAGTGAAAAAATATCATTTCTTAGGTTGAAAGTTCAACTATTTCAATAGAAAATTAATGTCATTTTGTTCTGGATTTCACTATTTTGGTGAAAATTCGTCTTTATCTGTTAAGTTCAACTGCAATTGATTTCAAATTTAAATATTTTTTAGTTATGTAATGTAAAGTATTACGTTTTTCTCATAAAAAGGTCATCTGTTTCGGTTGTAAATGTAATTACTTGCTTAAGAAATCATGCGTTCCTTTAAACTTTGCACTGCATTGCTAGAAATTTGAAGTGTTTGTTTGAAAAGTATTTTTTTTTTATTGAGAAATGACATTGTTGCTTTCATCATGCAACTGCTTTGAAGAGAATTAATTGAACCCTGAATTGAATAATTTAGGGGACTTTTTTTCTATCTTGGTTTCAAAATTTGTCCTTTTTGTAAAAAAGAAATTATTTCTTCAAATTAAAAAAAAAAAACGCTTTTTGAAGCAAAGCAAACTTTGGTTGAATTTATTCAAAATTTGAATTGTTTGGTTGGAAATAAAGTTCTTTGTTGGAAATTTAACTCTCTTTTTGAAAATTCGTTTGTTTGGTTTATAAATGGTTACAATTGATCTATTTGGTTGAAAACGAATATTTCTGTACAACAGTAATATTTTACGTTTTTCAAATTCAAGTATTTGCTTCGAAAGAAATGTTTTATGGTGAAAATTCAATTATTTTGGTGGAAAGACAAACAAAATTGGGTTCAGAAGTAACTTTCATATGCTCATGCAACTGCTTTGAAGAGAATTAGTCTCCGTCTCTTGAAAATTCAACAAGTTGGGAGCAACTTTTTTCCATTATTGGTTAAAAATTCGGCTTGTTTTTTTTTTAAATTTATCTCTTCTGGTAAAAAGATCGCATTTATTCTGGTTAAACATTGAATCATTTTTGTCGAAATTCAATGTCACTTGTACTGAGGATGCAGGTCTTTATTTACATTTCTCTTTTAGAGTTGAAAATTTTCCTACTTACTTCACAGTTGAACTGCTTTGATAAAACTTCAATGTTTTTACTTCTAGATTCCTCATTTTCGCTGAGAATTCGTCTCTTTTGGTACAAAAAAGGTATTGATTTAATGTGTTAAATGATTTTCATGGATTACTTGAAATATTTTGAGGCCCCCTAATTCATAAAGAATAGTTTTTATGTCGGTGTCCATTCAAACGATGCAACAACGAATTATCCAGAAAAAATATTGAATTTTCAAATAAAATAAATGCGCTCTCTTTAACAGAAGAGATGAATTTGGAAACAAGTTCAATTTCGTACCGAAATATTTTTAATTTCGTATACACAGAACAAAACAATCACTGTTACCGTAGTAAAAGTGAGATTAACGGGTTAAACGCATCTCAGGGTACCATGGTACCTGACTAGGCCTAGCGACCCTTTTCTATTGTGCGGTGCTCCGCCTCGAGGGAGCTCGAACTCGAAGCTGGACGAAGCGCTGTGGTGCTCAACCGTAGGCTTCTGCGTATGTACGCGCGAGGGCAACTTTAAAATTTAAATGTATCTGTTCCTACAGACTGTGTACGTTGCGGTGATAATGCAAAGTACGTAACGTTATCGTTGGCTAACTGTAATTGCAAAGTAACGTACGTTAGATAAATAAATGAATAATCAAATGAATAATTAAATAAATAATTAAATGATGAATAATTGAATGAATAAATGAATGAATAATTGAATGATTGAATAATTAAATAGATAAATAATCAATTAATTAAATAAATAATTGAATGGATAAATAAATTATGTTACCTTTAAAATTTAGATGAGGCGCGGTTTTTTACGTGGTGATCCCCAGTAGGCGTAGTCCACTTGTCAATTAAGCATGCGTTGTTTTTTCTTATTATATAAAAATTTTCTTTTTTTGTTAATCAAGTCATTCATCATGCAAAATTCACCTCACATGCAACATTCAATGTGGGTAAAAATTGAAAAGTGCTTTAGACCGAATCCATTTCAAATCAGGCAGGTTCTACACTTGAAGTTGCAGAATCTCTCAGGGACAAAATATGTTATTTTTAGAGGAAATTAGGCGATACATATTTTTGCGATTTGTGAAAAAAAAATTGTGTACACTGTTATGCGTATTTGAATTTTTGGCTTTGTTTTTCAAAATACCTAATTTTTTTCTTTAAACTCGTTTAACTTTCGACCTAAATTAGATATTCACGATTTTTCCTCAGATTCTGGTAGAGTTTATCGCCTTCTTTTGAAATCCGTGAGGAAAATAAAAAAAATCTTCAAAATTAACCAAATGGCGGCAGTTTTTCTGAAATTGTTAAAAGTCGATTTTCTCAAAAAACCCACACTTATATTTTTTGCCCATTTTTTTTTTTTTTGAATTTGTACTATCATAAGGAAAATACCTTGTGAGTTCAATGCGGGCTAAATAACTTTTGTGGGCAGGAGAGTTTTTTTTCATAAAATCGAATTTTCGCATTTTTCTTGAAAATAACAACAGATACAAAAAAATTTTGAGGAAATAGTTTGCACATTTGAAAAAGTTCTACAAAAAGTTCTCTTACGCATTTATGATATCTTGTACCATTTCCGAAAAAAATGATAAAAAAAACGATTGTCATAAACAAAAAATTGTCTTCATTCACAAGGTATTTTCCTTATGATGATACAAATTCAAAAAAAAAATGGGCAAAAAATAGAAGTGTGGGTTTTTTGAGAAAATCGACTTTTAACATTTTCAGAAAAACTGCCGCCATTTGGTGAATTTTGAAGATTTTTTTATTTTCCTCGCGGATTTCGAAAGAAGGCGTACGTTACTTTGCAATTACAGTTAGCCAACGATAACGTTACGTACGTTGCATTACCATCGCAACGTACACAGTCAGTAGCCTCCGGTGGAAATAGAGGTGGGAACATAGAGGTGGGAACATAGAGGTGGGAACATAGAGGTGGGAACTCGCGCGTACATACACAGAAGCCTACGGTTGAGCACCACAGCGCTTCGTCCAGCTTCGAGTTCGAACTCCCTTGAGGCGGAGCACCGCACAATAGAAAAGGGTCGCTAGGCCTAGTCAGGTACCATGGTACCCTGAGATGCGTTTAACCCAGATTAACTTTCGACAAAAATGATAGAATGTTTCATCAAAATAAATGCGGGTTTTGTACCACAAGAGATAAATTTTGAAACAAACAAGCCGAATATTTAACCAAGAATGGACAAAAGTTGCTCCTAACTTGTTGAATTTTCAAGGGACGGAGACTAATTCTCTTCAAAGCAGTTGCATGATGAAAGCAACAATGTCATTTCTCAATAAAAAAAAAATACTTTTCAAACACTTCAAATTTCTAGCAATGTAGTGCAAAGTTTAAAGGAACGCATGATTTCTTAAACAAGTAATTACATTTACAACCGAACAGATGAACTTTTTATGAGAAAAACGTAATACTTTACATTACTCAAATAAGGAATATTTAAATTTGAAATCAATTGCAGTTGAAGTTAACAGATAAAGACGAATTTTCACCAAAATAGTGAAATCCAGAACAAAATGACATTAATTTTCTATTGAAATAGTTGAACTTTCAACCTAAGAAATGACATTTTTTCACTAAAAACATACATTTTGGAACATAAGCGCTCTATTTCGACCCAAGAACGAAGAAGAAGTTGCACAATATTGTTAATGTCAACCAAAAAAGACGAATTTTGAAAAAATCGATAAATCCTCGACGCGATCTTGAGCACCAAATTCATGTTTCGATTTTCTTGGACTTACCTGTCGCATTCACATTCTCGGTCACCTTCTATTTCGGAGTTGCATATTGACATCTATGAATTGTATATTACATAATTTAATTAAAACTGCACCACGAAGAATTTGTAATAAAACAGCTGCTACAAGCAGTGTAACCCTCTACGGCCTACGCCTACGCCACTGGCCGTAGGAAAATCTGAGACGACCCCATGCTGCGTCCGGGAAATTGACTTTCGTCACGGTAATAAGCATGGAATACATTCCAACGGAAAAAGTTTAAACTTTCAGAACAATAAATAATGTCAATGTGTAAGTAAAGAGATTTTGTTATTTAATTTTTTAGAATAATATTCACCTTTATTACAACTTTATACGATAATTAGAAGCTGAGAACGTGACTCTGTTTATTAATGTTTATAGGAGAATAAGTTATTATTTTACTCGAAAGTAGCTGACACCAAGTTGTTACACAAGACTTATACTATTGATGTACTCATTTTGAGAACACCTTTTTAATTCCTGAAGGTACAACAGGTGAAAGGAACAATGGAAAGAAGAATGAAAAATGCGCATAGCATGGCAAATATGAACATTTGGATAAAACTTTCCTCAGTAATATTGAAGTACACCTGCAGGGGAGTATTTTTTCTCTCTTTGCAATTTTCGAAAAAATGACTTCCTGGACATAAAAACAGCTTTTGATTGTTCTCGTATTTCTTTAATCGATGTTTTCTCCGGATGTATCAATTTCTTCAAAAAATGATATAGAAATGAAATTATTCATCTTTCGAAGCAGAACAACTTTTGTTTGAAACTTTTTCCTGTAAAATCAATATCATGAAATTTTACCTGAATTTCCAGCACCTTTAAAGGTGCCAGAAAGCACTTTATGACACAGATAAGTGCCTGAAAATTCGCACGTGCTATTTATATGTCATCTTCTACATGTCGACAAATTTTCAAGCTTGAACCAGTAAGCCCAATGAACCATAAAAATTGGCACCTTTGACACCTCGCCATCGCTCACCTGCCCCAATCAGAGCTTTCAGGCACCCATTTTTGCGTTCGTCATCCTAAGTCGAACCTGTCAGGTGAAAATAGTCCTTGAACCTGTGAGTACATCATTTTTGTCATGGGCTCCTGGTCTATAATGTGTCCCCTAAGGGTTTACATTTTTCTTGTATCTCTTCCCTATTCCTTTACACACACCCCAGCTCACTTTCTTGGTGGTGAGAGGGGGACCTACAGTTTAAGGTGGGTTCCGAACCACCAAGAGCAACAGCCTTAAATACTTAGAGAACCTTTTTCTCTAGAGGTACCGGTCCCACGACTCTCCGGAGATGAAAAACTCCCTTGCAAGGCAAGTGATCACCGCATGGGCCACCGAGGCTCTTCCAGAGTGCGAGGCGGGAATCGAACCCGCAAGCCGACGGAGTGGGTCCAAAGCCTACGCCTTAACCCCCCACGACCATCGACCCACTCATTTAAGTTTCAATACATTATATTATACTATAAATAATCATTTTTAACATTGACTATTTGTTTTACACTCTGCAGAACAATTCTAAAATCACTTGATGACGTTGACCAACTGACCAATAGGAATCAACTTGGAATCAGTGGTTCTCCAATGTAAACCAGGGTAACATCAGAATGTCACGTGATCAATTACAATGGTCTTATACTCGTCAACTTGATAATTAGAAAAATGTGAGTAATGTGCGCAGACGTGCCTTAATATATTTTTAACAATTTCCCAACATTTCGGCCCAATATTTACATTTTTTAAATTATAAAGCCGCCCAATATAATACCATTAAATTGGTCACGTGATACTTGGGCACATGCCCTCAATAATATAGGTTAAAAATATGCAGGGTAAAATAATGTAAATTATGAAGAGATGTTGGATTCCAAGTTTTTTGTACGTCTGGGAATGATGATTAACAAATTGTTAGGATTACGAAAATAATGATACTTTCCTAATTATCAAGCGACACGTCCAGACTTTTATTCAATAAAAAATGGTTTGTTTACACTACTTCAGTAACGTGCCGTTACCCTCATCAGACACACAGATCGTAAGCAAAAAACTTCTCTGTCGAGTTACAAAAAAGGTCATAGTCGAACGTCATGTTTAAAAAGTTTACGTTTAAAAAATGCTCTGTTTAGAATGTTCAGTGTTGGAGAATATGTAGGGTGACCAGATGTCCAAGTTGAAAAAAGAGGACGCATAACCTCGCAACTCTCCCTCCTCCAGAATAAGAACCAAAATTATTATTTTTTTTATTATCAATTCTTTTAAATCTTTATTTGCCGACACATACAATGAAATTTAATAACACATATCCACACAAAAAAAGTGTCGTTATCTGGGGATGCAACATATGTTTTCCTATGGATTTTAATTGACGCGCTGAATCCGAATCCGATGTCAGAAATAGACCATACACGTCAGCGTTTCACCCTAACCTCAAGAAACTTGAAAAAATTAGTATTTCATGTACTGGGGATGAGGCATATCAATTCTTATTTATTACTATTTTGATCCCACACGTTGTCCTTTAACACTAACCTCAAAAAAACTCAATAAAATGATATAAAATTGTGATATACTGCCTTGAAGGCTGATTTTTTTTGATAGTCTATATCAGCGGAGTCTCATTCTTACAATTGACGTGACCTAACTTCAACTCACCTAATCTAACCTGCCCTTATATAACCCTTATCTTCCATTGCGATGACGGTAGTTTTGTCAAATAAAATTCTATGTCCTGTTTCGATATGATGCTCAGCTAGTGCTGATTGCGTGAAATATTGAAGCCTGACATTACTCTCATGTTCTTTCACACGCTGGCTCACCACGCTCCTGGTTTCTTCAATATAGACTTTTCGACTTTTCGTCAGTGTTGCCAGATGAGTCTCAAGATTTCCCCCCACGACTGTCACTATTTCACTCCAAATCTCCCTAAGTCGAACTGAAAAATCCCTATGTTTCTCCCTATGTAATTTTACTCGCATTTTACATGCCGTTCAACCCGCGTAAACACCTCTGTTTGAAAACGTTTGTCTTCTCACTCTCGTTGCGTGCGTTTTAATAGACTTATGGTGTGCTATCAATTCGCATTTACAATTTGGCAAAATGCTTTCAAACTATCACCTGCGCATGGCTTTAACCAATCTAAAAATGAAATTCAAAATACTAATTTTTTCAAAATTTTAATTTAAAACTATGATCTTATTTTTTTCAAAACCGAAATTTAGTATAATATAGAAACTAGTCTAGGTTATATACACTGAATAATATATGAAGGAACAATAATATTTTTATAGGCATAATATAAACTAGCAATCGAAGCTCCGGATGTAATAAGGGCACATCGAATTTTTCGTCTCGAGAGCAATGACTTTTGGTTTTGTTATAAAAAATTCCTTCATAACTTAATTTGAGGTTATTCAAGTAATACATTGAAAATAATAAAAAAATAACCTTTAAAAGCGTCTTCTAATTCCCATGCTTTCACGTAATGTTGGAGAATACGTTTTGGTTGATTTGGTGGCATTTTTTAAATTCAATCATTCAATACAATATCTTTGATACAAGTCTTTTTCTTTTTCCAATCTTTGGACATGTTAACGGAATCAACGGTTAACCTAAAAATGTGTTTACGCAAAGTCCACCAGGGTGTATTCAGATTGTTCAAGTATTCACCAACGAACCAATCACGAAAGACACTACAGTCCCATGACGGATGAAAGCAGAAAACGTTTTGTCACTAAGCAGCGGAGTCAATGACATTCGCCTAGTGCCCCTTAGGAGCTCTGTCATTGGTTCAGCTGCTTAGTTAAAACGTTTTCCGCTTTCGTCCGTCATGGGACTGCACCTTTACTTCGCATAGAAAATCCCTAAAAAACCCTCTTGAACAGCAGAATCTCCCTACAAAAATCCCTATCTATTTTTTCTCCCTATATTTCTCCCCGTGCTACTGAAATCTCCCTAAAAATAGGGAGAAAAACCCCAATCTGGCAACACTGCTTTTCGTAAAACACTTTCTTTTTGTGCCTGCTATGACGGCATGAACGCCATTTACCCAGGGACTCAGCTAGTATGGATCTGTTGTCCACCGTCACCACGTGGAGGTACCCTGGTTACAGACATACTCTACTCATATAGGCTTTAAAAAAAAATCAGCCTTCAAGGGGATCAATTCTGACAGCTAATTCGCATTCAGTGCATCGAAAAACATAAGAATTGATATGCCTCATCCTCAGAACAGAAAATACTAATTTTTTCCAGTTTTTGAAGGTTAGGGTGAAACGCTGACGTGTAGGGCAAATTCTGACATCGGATTCAGCGCCTCAAAATCCATAGGAAAACATATGTCGCGAACCCCGAGCTTCAAAAAAATTCCGCGTTGAGCGTCATTGCGCAACTGTGCAACACAATAAGATACATCTTTGGGTTCCTCTGACATATACGAACACTTACAATAATAGCACTCAGCTTATGATGTTTGGTGGGCACCAATGAAATTTTGGTATTGCCGTATATTTATTTTACACCAATAAAAAGTCTGGTTTCTGTCGCGCGTATCGAAATCGCAGTGTCGCCATCTTTCTTTTTTCGAATAAAGAGGGAAAAATATAAAACGCGATCGTACGGAATATTTTATGAAAAAAAGGTAAATTTTGTCTTTTGCCCAAAAAGTAGGACATTTTATATGTTTTCCAAAGTTTAAAAGGACATGAGAACAAGCAAGCAAAAAGTAGGACATGTCCTTCTAAATGAGAACGTCTGGTCACCCTAAGAATATGTACATTATTTTTGAGGTTAGGACTTTTTGTGCAATTAGTTTGGATGAAATTGTGATGTATCTTTTTTTGTCCAGTATGCTTTGTTCTTCCTTGCATTCAGGACGTTGGTAGAACCCACAGTGTTGTAATTGTGTTCTACCATCGTTACATTATAGGTTCTACCAAAGACCTGAATACAAGGAAGGACGAAGCATACTGGTCAAAAAAAGATACATCACAATTGCATCCAGAATGACTGCACAAAAAATTCTAAGCTTAAAAATAATGTAGATATTCACCAACATGGAACATTCTAAACAAAAAATTTTGTTAACGTACATTTTTTCAACATTACTTTCGACTAGGACCTTTTTTGTAACTGGACAGAGAATTTTTTTTCCACCTGTATACCTGATGAGGGTAACGGTACATAACTGAAACATTACAACCAAACAATTCTTTATTGGATAAAAGTCTGGACGTGTCGCTTGAGAATTAGAAAAATATCATTATTTTCCTATTCTTCAACATTTTTTAGAGTAAAATAAATGTACGGCTGTGAAGCGATGAATATTATAAAATTTGAGAATTTGATGAGCAGAATAAAAACCTTAATCACGGGTCTATTAGTCAGTGTGAGATTGTTTAGTATATAAAAGTAGTGTTACGAATTATGTAAAGTGTTGTAAAAAAAAAGGATTACGATAAATATACCGAATTTATAAAGGATTTGATGATTTATTTTATCTGTAAAACGTAGACCAAACGTAACTTCCAAATTTTCAACGCGATTCTTCAATCCTTTGACTTTGAGAACCACTGCATTTAATTATAAGAAACTCCGCTACGGGCGCTACTTTTTCGACTATCGAGATGTTTTACCAGTTTACTGCATGTGGGAATAAGCAAGCCACTATTCTGGTTCCAAAAACGTATACGATAAAAAAGGAGAAATTGATCAAATTCATTGTTTCTGCACCACGCAGGAGTAGCATACCAGAAAAAAAAAAAAAAATCAAGATGTTGATCAAGATTCTCTTTTTAAAAATAATAATTTATATTACTGCCAAACACTATTAAAGATGGCCTGTGATTAAATAAGAGATAAATTAATTAATAATTACCTGTGCAGTAAGGAAAATAAATTTTCTAGGTGGTTCCATGTGCTGTCTGACCAAAAGTGGAGGATCACCCTGAGATAGACTTTGTTTTTCAATATGAATGGCTGGTTCCCCTAGAATTTCAGCCATCGACCACACCGGACTGTCCAATGGGAGAATACTTTGCGTTTCAGCCAGGAAATTCGTGAAGGGAAAAACATCGTTCGTTAAACACCATACGGTTTCCGAATCTCCACCGCACGTCAGTATCAGAGTCCCTAATAGAAAGATGTTTTTTAGTGTCAACTAATTTAAAATAAAATATTCCATATTGCATCAATATGAAATCGAATTCATACAAAAAATCTACAAGTGTGTTTAAACAATGAAAATTGATTCAATTAATATTTAATAGAGACCTAGTCTATTTTTTTCCAATAGATATCAGACAACACTATTGCAAACCTGAATTCATAATTGGAATCGCTAAACTGCGCTCCGCCATATGGTGCCAAAAATCAGAACTACAAAAAGTAGTTTAAATCTTTAAGGTTTATTTCAATTTGGGCATATTTAAATGTTTTTTACGATTGCTACGATGGTAAAAGTAAATCTTTATCGGAAACAAAGTACTTCAGGTGAAACTTCCATCTTATATAAAGAAAGTTTGGCTAAACTAAATAATTATTGTACTATTTATTGTAAATTTCAACGCATTTTAAGTTTAAATAAACTTATTTTAAAGTAAACACAAACTCAAAAGTACATATTTATTAATTTATACCTTAAATATTTACTATCTAAAAAGTCTAACTTAAAAGTTAGGTTTTAATTCGTACTCCACATAACAATCATAAAAAAACTTGTATGCACAAATTAAATTGCATCTTTGAAATTCGAGCTACTCTTTCTAGCTCTGAATTTCGGTACCAGATGGCCAAATAGTCGACCCCCATTCACAACTGTTCATTAATTTTCATTAATTATAACAGTTTTGTGCGCTTTTAATGCGATTCTTAGTAGAAAAGATATTATAAACTAGACGCGGGAAGATTTTTTCTTTCCCGCTTACTCCTACCGCTGCCAGATATCCTTCTCGGTGAAAACTTTCATGTCTGCTCAACACCGCATCTAGGTTTATAATGTCTTTGTCAGTAGTTGTTTCTCAACCAAAAGTTGCAGCGTTTCGACACAATTCGCGGTTCCATTCAAAAACAGATAAAGTCTCATTGGATATATAAAGGCCCCATATGAAATATAAAATAAAAAGATCCAGAAGTGCAAACCTTTCCTGTAATGTGCCATTTGAACTTTTCTCGGCCTCATAATCGGCGCATTAGCTGCATAACCTGGAGGTAGTCTTACATGAATTAATTGAAAACCTTGTGGTCTGCTACTAGGATTAGAAACGGAACTGCAGCTAAAATAAAATCTTGTCCCGGTTGCGGCGACCGCAACAAGATTTAGATGTACCGATTCTGATTCAGTTATCGCTGATATGCTGACTAGGGGTCGGAAATTGTTACTGTCGAGGGTCCTGTAAATACAAAATTGGAAATGATATTTTTTCTTACAACGATTAAATTGAAAGAAATGGAAATACGCACTTAACGGCGTGAATTGAATTTTGAACGAGGCAGGATTGAGACATTGATGTAATTTTAGAGGCGCCTCCATTGTCAATATCCCAGACGGATATTGTTCCTTTGTCTCCGAGGGTGTATAAAATATTTCTAGAATCGTCGACTGATATTTGTATAATTGCCTCCTCTTCGCTCAAAGCGATGGAAACGAAAGAGGGAACGAGGAAGGAAAGTGGACCTTCTGAATGGTTTATCTTTTTACATCGTTTGCCAAACCAACTACTTTCTGCCTGCAAAATAAATGAAATATTTTATAAAATGTAGCTAATGATTGGGAATAGCGGCCAACCATTTCGCCATCTGGTGCCGAAAATCAGTAATAGAAAAAATTTGTGCTTACATTTTTTCCGATCGTTTTACATGCATTATAAGCTTAAAGAGATTCAAATTAAAAGAAGGATTCTACACCTAACTTTTAAGTGAAATGTTTAGAAAGTGTAAATATTTCATCTATAAATATAGATTTACTTTGAGTTCATATTTATTTCAAAATGAGTTAATTTAAGCTTATAATTTGTTAATATTTATAACATATAGTACATTTTTTCAAGAAATGCATTTTTACTGTTTAAGACGAAAATTCAATTTGAAACATTTTGTTTTTGATAAAGACTTATATTGATTAAGGGGTATGGCCACTAGGGTGGTCCAAATTTATACCTGTCAAAATTCGACTTTCGATTTTTGGTGATAAATCCCCCCCCCCCCCATTTTGCTCGTTTTCCCGGAAAAGAAATTCCGTAATTTTTAATTTTTTTATTATTCAACGTTAACCCGTGCCCCCGGGCTTTTGAAATTAACATGGGGTTTTAAATGGGAAAAGCTCGATTTTCAAAAAAATGGAAAAAAGAAGTACTTGTTATACATTTTTTGTCAATTAAAGTATTGTCACCTCTTGAGGAGTGTTTGAGGAATAATTTCCACCCACTAGCTTTTAATTTTGACACACCTGAACCCCTTTAATTGTGCCCGGAGAATGCCCCAAAAAATGCAAAATAGCAGTTTTCTATCAAATTCATGCTAAAGACGGTATTTAAAAAAAAAAATTCAACATGAATTATTTTTAATCGATAAGTGACGAGTTTTAAAGTATATTTTAAATAATTTTAAATTGTTTAAACAATTAGTATTTGTTTAAACAATTTTTCCCCCTGTAAATCGTGAAAAGTTATTATCTTTCGGAAAAAATCGTACAAAGTTGATGAATGTCAAGAGTAATAGTTCTTGTTTAACTTATTTGGTAATTATTTGAACAATTTTCATTTGTTTAAACAATTTTTTCTCCCTTAAATCGTAAAAAGTTATGATTTTGTGAAAATAATGACACAATTAAAGAATGTTGAAAGCAATACATTTTTTAAGGATGTTTGCCCTGTGAAGCGTGAAAAATTATTACTTTCTAGAATTAATGACACAATTAAAGGAATTTAAAAGTAATATTTTTTTTCTACGTAATATTTAGCAATTTTAAAAATAACTTATATTTTTTTAAACAATTTTTGTTTGTTTAAACAATTTTTTCTCTGCAAATCGAGAAAATTTATTCTTTTCAGCAATGAATGACGCAATTAACGAATTTTAAGAATAATGTTTTTTTGCTTAAGATATTTTGAAATTATTTAAACAATTAATAATCATTATTAATCATTAATGTAAACCATTTTTGCAGTCTGTTATGAGTAGTTATTTTTTCAGATCATATTCGTTAAAAATCTGAAAAAATAACTACTCATAACAGACTGCAAAAATGGTTGATATTAATGATTATTAATGATTATTAATAGTTTAAATAATTTCAAAATATCTTAAGCAAAAAAATATTATTCTTAAAATTCGTTAATTGTGTCATTAATTGCAGAAAAGAATAAATTTTCTCGATTTGCAGAGAAAAAAATTTTTAAACAAACAAAAATTGTTTAAACAAATAAAAATTATTTTAAAAATTGCTGAATACTCTATAGAAAAAAATATTACTCTCAAATTCCTTTAATTGTGTCATTAGTTCCAGAAAGTAATAATTTTTCACGCTTTACAGGAGAAAAAAATTGTTTGAACAAATCAAAATAATTTAAATAATTACCAAACATCCTTAAAAAATGTATTGCTTTCAACATTCTTTAATTGTGTCATTATTTTCAGAAAATAACAACTTTTTACGATTTTAGGGAGAAAAAATTGTTTAAATAATTACCAAATAAGTTACATAAGAAGTACTACTCTTGGCATTCATCAACTTTGTACGATTTATTCCGAAAGATAATAACTTTTCACGATTTTCAGGGGGAAAAAATTGTTTAAACAATTTCAAATTATTTAAAATATACTTTAAAACTCGTCACTTATCGATTAAAAATAATTCATGTTGAAAAATTTTTCAAAAATACCGTCTTTAGCATGAATTTGATAGAAAACTGCTATTTTTCATTTTTTGGGGCATTTTCCGGGCACAATTAAAGGGGTTCAGGTGTGTAAAAATTAAAAGCTATTGTGTGGAAATTATTCCTTAAATACTCCTCAAGAGATGACAATACTTTAATTGCCAAAAAATGTATAACAATTACTTCTTTTTTCCATTTTTTTGTTTGAAAATGGAGCTTTTCCCATTTAAACCCCCATGTTAATTTCAAAAGCCCGGGGGGCGGGTTAACGTTGAATAAAAAAAATAAAAAAAATAATTATATGTAAATGAAGCTCCAACATCAAAGAATCAGAAAATATATATATATATTTTTTAACGCAAAATGGCCGACTTCTGTTAAGTCCTTTTCGAAGCATTTTTTTAGGGGCTCCGCGGCCTGACGGCTAGCAGCCACCATTTTTAGCATATAACAAAATAAAAAATTTTCCGTTAATCCACATAAGAATACCTAGAGAAGTACAAATTGGAATTTAAAAATATTGATTTTTCCGAAAATGGCAGGCATTTGAATTTAACAGTCGAATTTTTAGTGGAAAAATTCGTATAAAAATGTTCATAAAATTAAAAGTTTTAAATTTATCGAAAATTCCGTATGTACTTCTCTGCGAAATGCAATTATAAAGATGCGGTTGAAATTTGAAGTCGATCGGATAAAACTGGTTAAAGTTATTTGTCAGGCCGATTTGAAAAAAGTTGTTTTGAGAAAAATGCGCTTAAAGTTTTACATATAAAAGCAGAAAGCAACTGACAGGCGTCCTTTCAACGGTTTTACTGGCATTTGAAGTTGCTCTAAAAGTATATTTTTGTGCATGTAGACAATTAAGGCCCTCTACATGCCTTTCTATGACGGTTAGTCAGAGTACGAGCACGCCACACGCGGCCTGACGTTATACGTTATAAATTTGTAAAAAAAATATTTTCGCTATAAATCGAATAGTATCTTATTTTTATGATGTTAAAGGATCGTTTAAGCAAAAAAAATTGATTTTTTGAAAATTCTGTTGTGGCCATACCACGTAAGCAATACTTGCCTTAAACATCACACAACAATCGTAAAAACGAGGTATATTAAGCTGGCACAACACTATTGAGGTATAGAGATGTAACCTATTTTATAATTTAGGGCTAATTTGAGTCCCTATTCCCAAACTTAGGGCTCCATTATTTGTTTGAAAAAAAAACAAAACAATTTTTCCACTAGTTCAACGTTGATCTGGTCGAATAGTGCTGTAAAACGGACTAAAAATAATGTTACCAAAAATTCACCTAATACAATAATTTAAGGCTCATTCAGGGCTCTAGGAATATGATTATCAATATTTAAATAAAATTGTTTAAACAACGGAGGGGTTTCGATAAGGCCCTTCATCCCCCCCCCCTGAATCACATTTTTTAGAGTTTATTATCGAGATCATTCTTTTTTTTATAATGTGGAAAATATAAGGCTTTCAAAAATACATATACTTTTTGTGTTCATCGATAGGACCCTTATGAAAAAAAACCGCTAAACTTAGCTTGTTTCGGAAAAATACGCAATTTTTGTAATTTTTGCGATCTTTATGTAGTTATTTCGTATAGAGCTCAACCGAGTAACAAACCGATTTTCACAAATATGGTGCACAAAAATCGTAGTGTTACTACAATGCGCTCATGGTAAAAAATAAATAAGTTGAATTTTGTATAATATTGAATAACGTACTAATTGACTGATTCTGTTATATTTTCTTTCCAAAACTTCAACTTATTTATTTTTTACCATGAGCGCAATGCAGTAACACGACGATTTTTATGTATATAAGTAGCTCATGTATTTGTGCACCATATATGTGAAAATCGTTTTGTTACTCGGTTGCGCTCTATACGGAATGACTACATAAAGACCGCAAAAACTACAAAAATTGCGTATTTTTGCAAAACAAGCTAAGTTTCGTGTTTTTTTTTTTTCATAATGGTCCTATCGATTAACACAAAAAGTATACGCATTTTTGGAAGCCTTATATTTTCCACATTATAAAAAAAATCAGAATTATCTCGATATTAAACTTTAAAAAATGATTCAGAGGGACGGGGGGCGGGGCGGGGCGATAAAGGGCCTTATCGAAACCCCTCCTTTATCAAAAATTTATTTTTTCAAGTCTATTTCCCTTGCATGTATGAGGTGAATTCTTTGTAAACTCATTTTTAATACGTTTTACAGCACTGTTCGGCCAAATCAAGCTAGTGGAAACATTTATTTTTCAAAAAATAATGGAGCCCTGCATTCAGGGCAACGGGCACAAATTAGCCCTAAATTATGTGAGGGTAAAGAATGGGTTTTATTATGTATTTTCTACGCGTGTTTTTTATCACGCCAAACTAGCACAACATCAACTATAACAAAAAAAGGGCAAAGTAAAAATTGGACGACATCCGGTCGACGATTTTTCAGATGCCCTAAATGAGTCTGAAATTATGCAAGGAAAATTAATTGCAAATATTTTAATTTTGGTAAATTTGATTAAACAATTTTTTTAACTTTAAACATCATATTACTAGACCTTAGATGGGCCTGAAATTATTGTATGGGGTGAATTTGTTGTAAAATCATTTTTAGTACGTTTTACAGCACTATTCGGCCAGATCAACATTAAACTACTGGAAACACCATTTTTTACAAAAAATAATAGAGCTCTAAATTTAGGACTACGGGCCCAAATTAACCCTAAATTATTTGACGGAAATAATGGGTTTTATGTTTTTTTTTTACGTATTTTTTATAACGTCAAGCTAGCACAACGTAGGTTTGAGCGCGTCTAGGACGCTCGACTGCTGGATCTCGCGCTTCGCGCTCGATTATGTATTCATCTCACGCTACGCGCTCGGGCGTATTTACATCGCGCTTTACGCTCGGTTCCTCTAGATTTTTGAACTTTGTGTTCGGTGCTCGGTTATGTGCACCGTATGATAGAAACAAAAAAGTTTGAGCGCACTCACGGCACACGATTTGGTCGTCGCGCTTCGAAATACACTGATCGCGCACTTTGTGCTTCGTGTTATATGCATTTTATCGAAACATGATTCATAACAAATTTGTACCTCTTTTTTGGATGAACAAATTTCGTCTGTCATGTTTATCGTAGCTTGTGTTATTTGTCTAAAAATTTAATTTTTCTATTTTCAATGCTGTTTTTTACGAATAAAACAAAAACTACGCGTCATATCAAAAAGTGAATAAGAACAAATTTGTAGATCTTTTTTAGGTGCATAATTTTGGTTGAATTATCTTTTGTCGTATCTTGCATAGTTTCACAGCAAAATGGAATTTTTGATTTCTAGTTATTTTTTTGTGCGATCAAAATTTGAATTTTTGATTTCTTTAAAAATTCAAAAAGTTGTTATCGAAATATTGAAATATTGTCCTCTTGACTTTTTTCATATCGTGCGTTTTTCGGCTTAAAATGTTCATTTTCGTTTGTTTATTGGAATTTTGAAAATGCTATAACTCCGGTAATTGTTTTATCAGAAAGTCATTAGGGTATTTTGTTCCTCTTTTTGCGTACTACTAATAACCGTAATAGAATTTTCAAATCTTAAAAAAAAAGTGGTCTCAACAATTTTCAAAATGTGCTCACTTTTTGAATTTTCATCCGAAATAGCTGGTTAACGAAGACGTTCTTTCTTTTTAGGCCATAAAAAAGTGTGCCAAAGCACAATCTAATCTGATCAATCGTTCGACAGTTATCGTGCCTACACGATACAACAGACGGACAGATGGACAGACACCTTCATAAACATCGTTTTTTATGACTCAGGTCTCAAAACGTGGAGATTTGATGAAAACCGACAATGTCTTTAACATAAAACTAATACCTTCTCATTAGAATGAGAATGTAAAAAGGAAAAAGGAAAAATTGTAAGGCTAACGGTCGACGATATTTCAGAAGCCCTAACTTAGCTTGAAATTATGCAATGGAAGTAAATTATTGAAAAAATAGTTGATAAATTTCAAACAATAATTGTTTAACATTTTTTATGTCATATTCGAAGAACCCTAAATGAGCCATAACATAGGGTAAGAAGAGAAATTTCTTTAATTCATTTTTAATTAATTATTGTATCAGGTGCATTTTCATTTGGGGTATAAATTAGCCCTAAATTATGAAATAGGTTCCATCTCTATACCTCAATAGTGTTGTGCTGGCGTATCGCAGTTTGGCCATTCACAACAAGATTTATAAATATTTTGATCTCTAAAAGTTCTTGTATTAGTAAAAAACATTCAAGCTTTAAAAACGCAAAACTCAACCTACTTGGTAATATATTTCATAAAGAGATCCGTTCCTGCCACCAAGAAAAATTCGACCACTATTTGTATTTGCTACAGTCGTGATGGCAATTCCATCTGTTGTGACTGTAAAAATCGGTTCTGGGACTAGCTGGATTTCTCCTTGTGAGCCTGACAAATTATAAGAATTGTATTGACATTTTGTAATGGATTAAAAATCATTTTCATTCATAGTTTTTAGTGTCTATTAATTTTACCGTCGTTGGTTTCTGATAAAGTAACACCGAGGACTGTAATTTCAACAGTGGTCGTTAATATCAGTAAATATTTCACGTAGCTTTGAAATATTCCAGGTTTTGGTTTCACTAAACCGACACTGATGATTGTTTCATTTAACCCGTCAAAGTATGCCACATCGGATCTAAAAAAAATCACATAATATTTACAAATCAATTAAGGGCATTTGACACAGCCAAATACCTACATGACCGACCTCACTTTTTCAATTTTCCGAATTTTTTTTTTAATCCAAGAACTTTGTTTGTAAATAAAATATCGGGCTGAAACTTTGGAAAATGTATGAAAAGACAATAAACTACGTTCACGTACATTATTCGAGGCAGAACTTCGCAAAAAATTATTTTCGAAGAAATTAAAACTGGGTGCATTTTTTGAACCTAAGAACTTTTTTTATAAGTAAAATATCGGCTTCAAACTTTGAGAAATGCGAGAGCCGATAGTAAAGTACGTTTATGTACATTATTTAAGTATAAAAGATGCAAAAAGAAAAATTCCAACTAAGTGTCAACTCCGGTTCCGCTTGCCAGTTTGGTCGGTATTTGCGATGGGCACGACAATACGAAGTCTGGCGGCCACTAATCGAAGCTCTCAGCTGGCTCGTCTACATCTGAAATATGGGGTCCACGCTGTCAAAAATTTATGATGCGGTGTTCTTACAATAATATTTTTTGAAAGTTGAGTGAAATATGTTGTTTCAAGGTTGAATTATGTAAGTATTGAAATCGCTATTGGCCTCGCTCAGTGGCCGCTAGACTTCGCATTTTCGTGCTCATCCCGAATACCGATCGAACTAGCAAGCGTTGTTGACATTTAGTTGGAATATTTCTTTTTGCATCTTTTATACTCAAATGATGTACATAAACGTACTTCACTGTCGGATCTTGCATTTCTCAAAGTTTGAAGCTGATATTTCATTTCTAAAAAAAGTTCTTAGGTTCAAAAAATGCAACCAGTTTTAATTTCTTCGAGAATAATTTTTTGCGAAATTCCTCATCGAATAAAGTACGTAAACGTAGTTTATTGTCTTTTCATACATTTTCCAAAGTTTCAGCCCGATATTGTATTTACAAAAAAAGTTCTTAGATTCAAAAAAAAATTTGGAAAATTGAAAAAGTGAGGTCGGTAATGTAGGTATTTGGATGTGTCACATGCCCTTAAATACAGTTAACTTGTTGAGGTTTTTAAAATTTTAGAATGACATTTTAGTTGAACATACTCGTTTTCATAAGACCAGACGTAAATATCGCTGTCGATGGTCAGCCAGGCTTTAGAGATTTCTGTGAATATTCCCATCATACAATGACATTGCATATCTATATCTTTATTAAGGTAGACAGTTATAAACTTAAAATAAACTCAGTTTTCTACGGATAAAAATTCAATTTAAATAAGTTTCTAACGATATTTCTTTTATATTTAAAAGGATACGTCCAAAATGCTCCATGACTTCTGAAGGCAAAGGAATTTTGCTGTGGATTCTCATATGATTCACATTCAATAAGCTGGAGCCATTCAAGTTTGGATAATCGTAAACATCGAGGCCACTCACTGTTGGACCACCTGGAAAATTTTAAAATTCAAAGATCAGATTATTTCTTCGACCGAAAGAATTGGTACATGGTGGGATTGGATTGAGTTAAACCCAAAAATGCTTGCATCTCTCTTCTTGTTTTAAAATAATCTCAGTGATGGCGCAAGATTATTTTGAAACCAACAGGTTTCAAAGTTCCTATGGGGTAAAATAAAGGGATCAAAGGGTACTCTCACGTACTCTGCCGTCCAAACTAAGAAGTTATGTAGGTGCGCCATTTGCGCTAGGAACTTTAGTATAGGAACACATTTTCATTGATGCAAGTATCCCTTTTTGGTAAAACGCATATGCTCTTTCTGATTTTGCAATTAAAAATTGATTATTTAAACATAACTGTAACTGTAAAGTTATCGAGCGTCGGCCCTCGATACAACAAGAGAAATCCGCAAACGTCATGCTGGTAAAACGACGAAAAAATATTATAGTTATAAGTACTATGAATATTGTAATATCGTCATACATAGAGTTGGATTTTTCCAAAACCTTGTACGATTTTATATTCGAAGTAATATGTAGCTTTAAACTTAAAATTTGTGAAAAAAAAATTATTATAATACTATTTTACTATTAATTGAACAACACTTATCAATAATGAGAAATCTGTTTTAAAAAATTAATTAAACCCCAAAATCTTGAACATTCTTCATGATTTTGGAAATACTTTTATATATCTAAAAATCTTCGAAACACTGTGAAATTCCAAAATTCTTGTGACCGAATTCCCTGATAAGCATTAAATCATTATACAATTCTGCGAAATTCTATAAAATCTGAAATTTTCTGAAATTGTCAAATCCTTGACAATAAACGCAGAAGAAGACGACAGGATTATAAGGTCTTTTATGGTAATTTAATTTATGATACAAAAAGAGTACACCCCCCGCCCCTCCCAAGCCAAGCAAAATAATTCAATTTTCAATGTCATCAAAATTGCAACACCACCTAAAGTTTAAAATCTGTAATTTCATCATTTCACCACAAAATTTAATATTAATTAATAAAATTAACCGATCCCTGACAAAGCTCTTCAATTTCCCCAGTTTCCAAGTCTCATTTTTAGTTTCGGGGTTAAAACTTTTTATGAAAATGAATTAAATTGTTTGTATGTGATACTTGACAAGCGTCAGATTACACTTTCGCTTGTTATATGGTAGACGCCGACTGTTATGGATACTACAAAATTCTTCGAAATCCTTTCAACTTATTGAAATAAATTGAAAATTCGTTAGAATCATTTCAAAGAACCCAAAATCTTGAACATTCTTTTAGATTTTGGAAATACATTTATGTATTTGAAAATCATTGAAATACTGTTAAATTACGGAATTCTTGTGAACAAATTCCCTGATAAGCATTAAAATATTATAAAAATCCGTGAAATTCTATAAAACCTGAAATTTTCTGAAATTCTAAAATCCTTGAAAGTACACGCAGAAAAATACGAAAGGATGAAGTAACCAGGTGTTTTATGGTAATATCTCCTTTTAATTTTTATCTCAGGAACTTTTTTCTTAAAAAGTAAATAAACAAAAATATAAGCTTTTGACTAAATTTTAAATCAGATACAGATCGCACTTGGTGTGGAACTAAACCTCTCATAATCTTAAACGCAGTTCAGGCAAAGTAATTATTTACTATGAGGAACTTTTAACTTAAAAATAAAATGAACGGATATAAGATCTTGAATTATTTAAGAGTTCAGAAACAAATAACATAGCAGTACATAGCTTGAGGCCCCAAGGTTTTTCGATAAATTTCAAAAACTTTACAAGATTGTTTTTTCAATTTCGTCAGGTCGCGGCCCGGTGACCGTCGGAGATTAATTTGTGCAGCGGCTCCGAACTATTCCGAACAATCGTCTGCTTTCCGAATTTAGTCGATGTTGCTTGCGGATTTCTTCGCTTGGACATCTTGGCTCGACTGGACACATTTACAACTTGAGACTTTACGTACAGCACATGCGAAATTTTGATTTTATAACAAGCAGCGTGCTCGGCCACTTTTGCCAGACAAAAGATCCGCAAAGTGCTTTGCGTATATTCTTCCCTTATATTTCGTGACTTATTAGACTTCTCTCACAAAGGTCACTCACCGCAAAATACTTTCCATATATTTTTCCTTTGCATTTGGTCAATTTGCTCAATATTCGAAATTTTAAACAATTGTTTGTTATTATAAATAATTAAAAAATATTATTTTAACCATGATAGCCAGGCTCTGCTTACTCTCACGATTTCACTGATATAAAAAACGCATTTTTTGAGAAAATGTCGCTTAATCACGTTTTTCCGTTGTAGGGCAGTACTCATGCT
The DNA here is from genome assembly GCA_932178445.1 of Andricus quercusramuli. Classification (NCBI taxonomy): domain Eukaryota; kingdom Metazoa; phylum Arthropoda; class Insecta; order Hymenoptera; family Cynipidae; genus Andricus; species Andricus quercusramuli. Next base: position 34,794 of record CAKNXH010058587.1, on the reverse strand, counting down.
CATAGGGTACTTTTTGCGCACTCAAATGAAAAAATAGATTAAATTCATAAGACTTCAAAACAATTTAAGTTAAATTTTTAAAAAATTCAAATGAATTGGAATGAATTTAAAGGAATTTAAGGTGACCGAGAAGAATTCGACGAAATTCATAAAAATTCGAGGTGAATTAAAAAAAAATCATATGAATTGAAAACCATTCAAAAATATGAAAAAAACTGCATTGAATTCAGTATCTTAAAAATGAGCTTAGAAAATTTCAAGGGAACTCAAAAGAATTTGATGAAATATCTAAGAATTCCAGGTCAGCTTAAAAGACTTAGCGACCAATTGAATAAATTTTTAATTAGCTGTGAATTCGATCTCGAGTGTTTCCACTTTGTTTGTATTTATAATTATATGGTGCTCATTTCACGAGCAAGTTGCTTCCCGTTAGCAAATGTATTTGCTTCCTCATAAAGGAAGCATTAGTTATTTTTTTCAATAACAGGCAAACCAAAGTCTTCAGTTTGCTCAATTTAAAAGTAGAAATTCACCAAAAATGAAAAATTACAAAATAATACAAAAAAGGTTTTGATTGCAAAGACAAACCAGACAAATCAAATCTTGCGTTCGAAATAATAATTTTTTGAGCTGGAAAAGGGAAAGGAAAAGTTCTGTCGCACCCTATCCCTTTCCCAGCTTTATGATTTCTTCACAAAAATTGTCATAATATTACTCTATTTGAAAATTTATGATCAAAAAGTTTTTTCTATTCATGCATCAACTTTCAATTATGTCGATGAAAAAAGTTTTTCTGTTTGAAACTGATGATTCAGATATTATAAATGAGCAGAACTTCCCTAATCTTGAATAAAGTGTATTATTATTATTATTATTATTATTATAGATCAATCGATTTGCCTCGAATCAAGAGATTTTTTCCGTTCTTGCATCAATTTTGAATTATGTTAATGAAAAAAGTTTTACTATAAAAAACCGATTTTCAAAATATATAAATTACCATAACTTCCCTACTCTTTGATAAAATGCATTATTATTACAGGTCAATCGATTCGTTTCGAATCAAGGAAACTTTTCTATTCTTGCATCAACTCTGAGTTATGCTAGTGAAAAAAGTTTTACTATAAAAAACCGATTTTCAAAATATATAAATTACCATAACTTCCCTACTCTTCAATAAAATGTATTAATATTGTAGGTCAATCGATTTGTCCCGAACCAAGGAATCTTTTATATTTTTGCATCAACTTTGAATTATGCGAATGAAGAAAGTTTTACTATAAAAAACCGATTTTTAAAATATTATTGAGTGCTAGAAAAAAATGCAATAAATATTTTTAGAAATCCTTTGGTCAGTTTCAAGATATTAGTGAGGAAAATAATCTCTCCAAATTTCATCAATTTATCTGCAACCGTTTTCTAGTTATCGTGTTCACAAAAAAGCGTGACATCCATACATCCACACACACACACATCCGGACAATTGCTTAGAACATTGTATTAGACATTTTTAAATTAGGGAGGGTTTAATTAAATGAATTTAAAAATTTGGAAAAATGTTACCATTACAAAGCTTCCTCTATGAGGAAGCAAAAATTGAAAAAAAAACCAACGAATTAAATAGAATGGAGTGAAATTAGAAGAATTCAAGTAATATACAAACATTCGGAAGAATTTCAAAGAATTCAGTGTGAATTAAAAAAAAAACTTCAAATCTCTTCAAATATTTGAAATCCTACGAATTTATAACCAAAGAAGTGACTATTAACTACAAAACAATTCAAGTTAAATTCAAAAGAAATCAAATGAATTTGAAAAAAATTTTTAAGTCGATAAACTCCATTGATTACAATAAAATTTCAGTGAATTTAGAGAAATTTAAGAAAAATGAGAAGAATTAGATGAAATAAAAAATCAAGCTGAATTTAAAAAGCCATCTAGTGAATGTAGAAGAATTCAAAGAATTGAGGACAAATTAATAAGAATTCAGATCGAATTCCAAATGAATCGCAAAAAATATTTGAAACTTGACAAAATTTCTCACTTTTTGTGAATAAATTCTTTGAAATCCTTTAAAATATAAAAATCCCTTAAAATCTCTTGAAATTGTTAACCCTCCATTTACACACTTCTTTTTCCCACCTTCCGTTTACAGACAGGGTCTTTTAAGTCCTATTCAGTTTTTGAACTGTATCTGGCTTTCAGAAAATCGAGTAAAATTCAGGGTTATTTTTATAAGTGTCCACTACACGATCCACTTGTTGTTAGTGTCAATCGTAAAAAACATTTTCAAATAAAAATTGAAATTTGAGAAAAATATAGAAAAAATCGATACTTGTTAAAAAATGCATAATTTTGCAACAAATTTTTAGGTGGAAAACAACGATTTAGAAAAAAATGTCCTACAAAAGTGAATCACTTTTTACCGTAGAATCGAAGTCAATAAAGAAAAATATGTCATTCCATTTTTTTTAAATGACTTCCGGTCTGAATAGGCCACTTCCGGTGGGAGCCGGAAGTTAAAAATACAACCAATCGATCGGGCACAGTCCATTTACTATTAGGAGGTACTGAACTTTTAATTTTATTAGGTATTTTAGATTTAAAAACGGGTGAACGGGTGGTCTGAGACATCCTGTATACACTGGAACTTGGATTGAATGAAACCAGATTTACTGCTTCCGAGAATTGTGGCCGCGGCGGTTTCGGGCTGAGAGTGGAGCCCATCAGGTGCAAGAGAGAGAGAGAGAGAGAGAGAGAGAGAGAGAGAGAGAGAGTGTTCACCGAAGAGGGATTCACCAGCAGCGTAGAGGAAAGGCTCAGTGCGCGGATACTCACTCGCGTATATTACATAGTATTAGGAAATGGTTCACACGGTCCTGACTGCTTACATTTGCACGGTCTGGATTTACCACTGAAGGTCACTGAAGCCATCCCCGAAACCGGTGGTAAATCCAAGTTCCAGTGTATTGAATGGTGATTAACCGATGAGTTATTTATTGAAAGAAAAGTAAATATAGTGACTTTATTTTCAAAAAGTGACTAAAAAGAGATTTGAGAAAAAAAGTGACTAATACTGACTGTGTGTCATCCGTGATTATGTTTTACAGTTAGTTCTTATAGAAATTCCCGGATCTTTGCTATTTTTTTTTCAAAATGCCTGACTCTTGGAAGCTTCGATCTTATACATTTTTTTAAAGTTCCATTGTAGGCTACAATTAGGGTACCATGTGAACCAAGTCTTGAAAGTAGGGTATTTTAGGGACCTTAACTGAATATGATACAAATAGGGGGTATAGGGACCGGTCTGTGAGACCTCGACCAAAAATAAAAAATCGCTGTAGGGATTGTTGAATAAACTTAATATTTTTCAGGATTCTCATGCATAGTTTTGTAAAAAATATTTCCAAAGTGGTGCGTTTGCGGCTTAAACTCTGTCAGTTGAGATTTAAAAAATTATCTAAGCGATAAACATCTTTGCAAGTCCAAAGGCCATTAAAATGTTGAGAAAATGTGAAAAATTGCAGTTTTATCTTTTTTTTAAATATTTCTCCATCTCAGAAGCATCCTACTTTAAATTTGTCATGACAGAAATTTAATTGCATTAAATTTGACTTAACAAACAAAAAATATTTTTTTATTTCATATAGCTTAAGAGATATAGCCTTCGGAATTTATATTTTTCTGTAAAAGTTAACATAAGAAACGTAGTTTTAGTTTTTGTGAAATAGCACACTTCTTGTGCACTGTAGACAAAAAAGTCGGAATATGAATGAAAGAAGACTTAATTTCAAGCAAACCTAAAACAAACAAAAATGTTATATCTCGCATACGTCCGAAATTATAGTGTTGAAAAATTTCAACTTTTATGAAGTTCGTTAATAAGTAAGTTTGTATCATTTTATAATAATAGCCATATAATAAAATGTTGCTTATTCGTTATTCATCTGTCTGCTTCATTTTTGTCATACCCGGCGCTACTTTTGATTCAAATCAACTTCAAAAAGAGAACTAATTTTTATGGATCTACACTAGAGTCCCTATATAACAGTTCCCTATTTAACAGACAAGGGGGTCCAAGGGGGCGAGAAAGAAGCACTGCTAGGTCAGCGGAGCAACTCCACAACAACGCAGGAGTGTATGAAAAAAGCGGGCAGTATCCTCCGCGGTTAATCGTGTCGTCTGCTTCAGTCATTTTGTCAGTTGCAAATATGTCGGAGTAAATTCGCTTCAGTGTTTAGTTTAAGGTAAAAAAATGTCGAAGAAAAATAAGAGGAAGCGATTATTTTTCCAAGAGAAATACGAGCTGTTGAATGAAGTGAAATCTGGTGCTTCAAAACAGTCCATTTTACGGAAATATGATATCGCTGAGAATACCCAGTCATTTGTTAACTAATATTCAATTGTTCAAACAATTTTAATTTGTAAATACGTTCATTTCGCGAGTTAGCTGAAAAAAACCAATATTTAAACAAATTTAAATTGTTTCAACAATTGAATATTAGTTAAAAATGACTGGGTATTCTTAATTTACTGATCAATGATTATTTATGTAAAGAAAAACTTTTAAACAGCGTCAATAACACGCAATATTACGTAAAATTCACATTTGTCACTTATGGGGTTTTCTTTGGGGACCCATAAGAGTGGCTTAAAATTATTCAACCTCAAAATTTAGGATTGATTCTTATTCTCTTACAAATTCTGAACAATATACTAAAACGCGGAATTATTTGTAACATATCATCAGGAAACACGATATTTCACAAAAACTAATTTGTTTTCAGATTTGCTTGAAATTAAGTCTTCTCTAACTAATATTCTGGCTATTTTTGTCTACAGTGCACAAGAAATACGCTATTTCACAAAAACTGAAACTACTTTTTTTTTGCTGTCCAATTTTTCAGAAAAATATTACTTTTGAAGGCTATGGGGTAATGTCACCAATTGCCGATGGTGTGCCAGTTGTCGAGAATCGCCAAATATTTTTGATGGCAAATAGTGAATGATAACCAATATTATAATAATATAGGTACTCTAAACAACAAACTCAAAAAACTTCATATTTTTAATATATTTTCCATTTTTTTTAAATATTACGTTGGTTAGATGAAAATCTGTAAACCACAAATTCAGTTAATTGATTTATTCTTTATATCTAAATCTCACTAGAATGATTGGGAATAATCAAGAGTTTTTTCCACTATTAGATTTTTTTTTAAGTGGGTTTATTATTTATTTAAAAAAAACATCCGATAATTGGCGATTATGCATTTCGAGAGCACGTTTTAGATTACATCAAAATTAAACTGCATGATTATATCTAACGATTACTATATTTCAAATATTTATTAATTCAGAAACTTTGTGAGCTCGTGAATTAAAATATTACTAATCTTTTCCTTTTTAAGATGAATAAACCAAGAACAAACTTTTCTTATACTTTTTCAAATTTCAACTACGTATTTAATATTTAATTATCGATTTACCAGTAATGAAGCCAATTTTCATTCGGTTTTTTCGTTAAGTTGCAAATTTGCACCATACCTTGACAAAAGCTCTATAGCACTCGTGTAATTGGGAAATGCACTTCAAGAAATGGTGTTTTTGAGATAATTTTGTTTATATATACGGGGAATCTGCAGCACTTAAATTTTTGCTGTGACAAATTTGAAGTAGCATACTCTGAAAGTAGGAAATATTTTTAAAACTGATGAAAATTGTAATTTTAACACTTTTTTAAAACCAACAAACCACCGCTTTGGAGTTATTTTACGAAAATTTAAAAACCTGAACAAAAAGAAAAGTTCATTTAACAATCCCTCCAGAGATTTTTTTTATGTTTGGTCTCAATATATTCTTCAGGCTGAACTCAATCCAAGCCCACCGTAGGTAGCGATTTTCCGATAGAGAATAGCAAATTAAAAACAATAATACCTTGCGCAGTATATCTCATAAGGGTAATTAAAGATGGAAAATTGCTGTCTGCTGCAATGTGCTTGTCGACCATTTTTCCTGCCATTTCCAGGGAATCCAAGTGAATCCTTAGAGGCTCCATTTCTGTGAGAGTCATAGTCCAGCCCTGAATTTGTAATTAATTGTGAACCTAATTCATATAGGAGATTTACATCTTTATTATCATAAAATCATATATCATATATCATTAAATCTAGAATCAGTAATATATTCAAATTAACTACTTTTCGAAAAAGGTACTAAAGATATATATGAATTTCTGTTACAATTTTTAATTCGGAAAAATTCGGTCCTGAAATATAGACAGCTAAAAAAATGAGAGACCAATTCTTACCTACTTTTAAAGAGGTAAACTCATGATCAATGAGTTAGTAGATCATAAAGTAGATCATACTTCATTGAAAGGAAGTAATAATACAAGTTTTGGTATGATTACAAAAACGCGGTGGTGAAGTTACAAAATTTTTTTTAGAGTATATAAATGAAAAACTCGAATGCAGAGATAACCATACAGTACACATAAGTCGAGAACATAACCTAAAACATTTTTAAAAGTCAAGATTGTTAATATTTTGAAGAAAATTTTAGAAGCAAGCTTACTTTAATTTGCTTAGGATAAATAAATTTGTATTGTACAATATATAGATTCGGCACATTTTGTGTAAATACAGAAAAATCATTAATGAGAAAAGAGGTTATGAGAATATTGAATATTCATAATATAATTGCAATGAAAGTGCATGTGATATATTTCAAATTTTTTTGAGATACAACTTTATAATTAACCCCTAAAATTTATTTACTTTGATATAATATCAATTTTGCTTATCTATTTTGTGCTTCTTCAAAGGAACAAATGTTTTGAGGTTATTTTTAGTCTCCACCTTACATTCTTGAATTTCATAATATAAATATAAACTTGTCACAGAATCAATAACTGGAGCAATTTTTCTAAATATAATATAAGAAGTTTGTTATTATTACATACCTATAAGATTCAAATATCTATTTTTTGATTATGATCATAATAACAACCGGTCACTGAGAAGTTTACTCGCGTCCGTCGTCGTCAATTCGCGCCATTTTATTTAGAAGATTTATAAAATGTCCATCAGATGGCGACACAAATTGGGTGGAGAAATTCAAAATTTTTGCACGCTGAGAGCCAAACGATAATACCAATTGCATGAGACGAAGCTTAATTCTTTTAATAACTCGAAAAAAAATGATTTTTCCATAAGTGCATTTGGATATTATTTCTTAACTTTTAAGAAGTTTATCAATCAGATAATAAAAACGACAATTTTTCGTAACCAATTACAACTACGATTATCTTTGTTTCTTGCCTTGACATTTTTGTATTGCCCAACTTAAATTTCCAGCTAAAAAATCAAGAAAAAAAGTTTATAATTTGCAGAAAAATGATAATTAACTTCTTTCCCCATATTTTCGTCTGCAAAATTAACTTGGAGAAATATTAACGAAATGTCGAAGCCAGAAAATCAAAAGCAGTCAATGGGAGTAAAATAGTATTTTGAACTTTGAAATTTCGTTCCGTGAAAAGGCAGCCTTATGATGAAGAACATCTTTTTTGAAAAGTTATTACAAAGATAAAGTATCTCCCAATGCATTTGGTGTTATTGCTTGGCCCTCGGCGTGCAGAGATCTTGCGAGCTGACGTCACAACTTGAAATACCTCATTAAAATTTTAAATTTGTTTGAAATTAATAGTTATAAACAATAATAATTTGTTTAAACAATTATTTTCTCCGAATTGAATCGAATAATAATTCTCTCCAAGTGAAAAGAGGACAAAAAGTTGAAATTTTAAGAAAAAAACGCAATTTCTAGTATTATTCAAAGATAATAATATTAACAATGATATTGAATTGTTTAAAGAATTATGTTTGTCACTATTATTCAACTATTACCTCATTTTAATTGAAAATTGGACAACAAATTTTAATTTTTTGAAAAAACCGCGACTTTCTGTCTCTATTCTAAAAGAAAATTGTTAAAAACAATAATAAATTGTATGAATAATACATTATGTGAACAACTAATTAGCAGTATGAAGTAATATTTCATGCATTAGGAACAATTTGGTTAAAAAAAAACGCAAAAAATCCTAATCAGAGCCAAAAAAATCGCAAAACCCGTTTTTTATTTATAGGGTTATTTTGGGACCCTCTAAAACAGACTTATGGAGGTTATAATTAGAAAGCAATATATTTGTCGTATTCTATGGCTAATTATGAACAGAAATGTTGAGTTTCCGCTTGATAAAAACAAAATAAAAAATTCTATTTTGCTTTTAGACTATGCAAGATACAAAAAAATGAATAAACAAAAATTATCCATTCAAGAAAGATCTAGAAATTTGTTGTTAATTATTTTTTTATAGGACGCGTAGTTTTTGTTTTAATCGTGAAAAATGACGTAATAAAAGAAACAAAAAATTAAATTTTTACATTCTCATTCTAATGAGAATAAGGTATTCTTCTTATGTAAAAAATGTAAATATAGTTTTCTATGAATAAAACAAACACTGTTTGACCAGAAACGGACTTTTCGATTTTTTGTAGCATTTTCAGTATGTTAAACCAAAAAGTGTTTAGGTATTGTAATGAGAATGCGTTCCATAAGGCCGATAGAGCCTGAAGTAAATAAACTTCCCTTTTTATCTAAAATAAAAACAAATTTAATAATCACTTAAAACGTAGAGGTTTTGTCTATCTTATAATATTTGCAAGTAAATTTCTTCTTTTTATCTAAGCCGGGCACGATGTGTGAAACCCGAAAAAGGCCGAACGCGAAGCGCGAGAAACAACAACCGCGCGCCTTAGGCGCGCTCAAACTTGCGAGCCTCTTTAGTACCCTATGAAACAGACTTATGGGGGTGATATTTAAAAAGTATTATTTTATTCAAGTTCTATGGCTGATTGTGAAGAGAAATGTTGAGTTTCAATTCGATTGAGCTAATATTGATGATTCTGAATAAAATTTACAAAAACGACTTTTTTCTTATGGGAAAGACATGTTACACTTCATGGGGCTTGAGCCACCTCTAAATATAATTTTTTTCCGAAACAAACAAAAGTTGATTTTGTTGTGGATTCGAACAAATTTTCGGGAGATACGCATAAAAGATTGAAAAAAAAAGTTCTGTTGCATTTTTGGACCACCCCGTGATAGGTCTAATTCTGATAATTATAATTATCTCAGAAGGTATTTAAAAGTCCCTTTTGAATAAATAAATTATGGCTTTCACGTAAAGATTGAATCTCAGTATACTTTCTATACAGACGTCACTTGTGCTCTTCTTGTACAAGTATACGTATTTTTTAAATATATGGGGATTTGCAATATTCCCTCATATTCCCATATATTCCAGATGTGCTGAAATATTTTTTGAAAATATATTCCTCACACACAAACACACACACACGCGTGCAACTTTTTTGGAGAGTCCCTGAATACAAAAAAAAACAGGATTACTTTACTTCGAAATTAAAAGATTTGAAATTTTCAAGTTTTCTCAATCAATATTTTATAATTTATTATTTGCAAATGTCAGTTCTTTAAGCATAGAAACTTTGGAATTGAAGGTTTGAAAAATATAACTATTAGCTATATATAATTGATCAATAAGGAACTGCTAAATATTTCAAAAATAAATAATTCTATGTATTTTTATTCTGTAGGTTTTTAAATAATTGTTTGTTGAAAACATGCGGGTCTACTAGGCATGGATTCTACGGTTCGGCAAATAAAAAAGCTGTAAAAATCGTAAAAAGACAGTTAATATCTCTAAATACGTAAAAAAATTGGAATCCATGAAAATATTAATTATTCAATTTCAATTGAATTATACTTTTCAAGATTTTTATGCACTGTACTTTTGCAGTTCTGTTTTAGATTTTCGATATGCTGGATGAGGTGTCGTAGCCTATTTACAAGTTTCACAAGAAGTCCTTCTTATTGCTTCAATAAAGTTTAAAATTTTATACGCAATCGCGTTTTTTCATTGAACTTGTCTGTTTGTTCCATTTCCCATTTTTATAACCTTGCCTTAATAAATATATGCAGATAATTCTCCAAATACAGAGCACTTTTGAAATAAGTAAATTTTTTTCAAAATTGTTTTCAAAACTGTATTCTGTTGGGTTGAGTTAAGTTTATTAAAAAGAGCTTGAAATAGTATTCTCCCGAGAAACTTATTTGCTACACCCTAAAGCCTTTTGAAGTTTCAGATTTTCCTTTATTTAATAATGCAAGAGAATGCAAAAATTTGTTTATTTTGATATTTCTGTGATCAAACCATTATTAAATATTAATCTGAAACCCATGGTTTTCATTACCTTTACTTTTTGACAAACATTTTTGGCAAAGGGGCAATTATTTATCGGTCTCGTCCCAGAATAGCAAAAATAAGTGTATGTTTCGATAATGGTGAACAACACAGTGTTCATAAAATTTAAAAATAGAAAGGCATTATCGTTCCATTTGTCACATTGTTTTAACTATTTAAATTTTTAACTTCCATTCATTTACTTTCACTCAGAAATATGAAACTTATAACACCACTCTATCGAGGGGGAATTCACTTGTCAAAAACCCGTCGGTGTAATTCCTATAACGCATTACATATTATGAGCTATTACACAATTATTACGCGGATATGTATTATGGCACTATTGCAGGGTATCGCAGCAACAGATTTTACTAAAACACTTAAATAGTTATAAATTAAAGTAAACTTTCGAAATGCTTTATTATTTTAACAATCATCATTGTTACAAAAAATATATAGTTCTCGAAATAATTAACGTTAAAGTCGAGATTAAACTACTTTTACAACCAAGTTACTAAGTGAATAAAATGAACACTTCTTTGTCTAAAATAAATCAGTTTTCTCATTAAATCTTCTTGAAATTTAATAGAACTAATATATTACTTTTTGGTAAGGATTTACGCAATAAAAAATATTAGATAATATTAACGCTGCCACAATTACAATTTTGAGACGATAATCATGGAAAATATTTTCATTAAGGATACGTATTCAAGTTTTATGAAGTAATTTTTTTAATTTTTCGCTATAATTACCTAAAATGTTCAATAATTACAAACTTCCGACAGAAATTTCAATAATTTATAAAAATTGTCAAATTAAAAAAAAAAACATCATGTGCGTCCTAAACTACGACCCAAGACAGATTTATGTGTAAACATATTCGGTAAACGTTAACTGAAATTGAAATCTTGCACAAAGCAAATAATAACTCACGCGCATGTAGGAGTATAAAAATTTATTTTCTTTTATATGTAATGCCGTGCAAAAGTTTCTGGACATCTATTATCTGATAGGTTGAACAAGCACCTAAGTTTTGATAATAATAAACTGTAGATTTTCTCTTAATTATTGCATAAAAGGTGATAAAAGTACCCGTTTTATGGGCACAAATGAAAGCCAGTATGTGTTAATTTTATTAGAAAGTGTTTGAAAAAACTTCGAATGTTAATGTTTCCGGAAAATATCAATAAATTCGAAAATAACCAATTTTTTATTGTTTTTGGCTAATTTTGAAGATAATTTTCTGCAAGTCTGTTAGAATACTGTTCTATTAATTTGTTTTAATTCAGTTATGAAAACCTGACTTGATATCAATATTGATAAGTTCTTTAAATTAAGCTTAGGTTTTGATTGCATCGAAGGAAAAATTCTAGAAATATCTTATCCAGTCACTAAAGTCATTAAGAAAATTGTCTTTAAAACTAGTGCAAAGAGATTAAAAAATATTAATTGTTTTTTGATTTATTATCATTTTTCGAAAACATTAAGATTTGTATTTTTTTTTAATATCTTCAAATAAAATTAATATTTTGCTTTCAATTTAAGACCATTAGGCGTATAATTTTATCAGGTTTCGTGTAGTAATTGGATGTAAATTTAGAGTTGAATATTTTTAAAACTAGATTGCTTTTATAAAGTATCGAAAAAGATAGGTCTAGGAACTTTTGCATAGTAGTGTATTACATTCTCTTATAAACTATCCAATGTAGGTATATTCTATTTCTGTAAAATAAAAATCTATCACTTATATCCCGAAAAGAATAATTTTCCACGATTTTAAGAAAAATATAATTCTCGAACAAATAATAATTGTTGGAACAATTAAAAGTTATTTACAAAATAATTGGAAACTCGTCCCTTAACAATTAAAAATACTACTTGTTAAAAAAATCCAAAGAATACCGTTTTTAGTAAGAATTTAATTGAAAACTGCTAATTTGCAGTTTTTGGGTCACTTTCCAAGCACAATAACAACCCAGCTAACACAGTTACTAGTCCAAATAGTCACATAATTGTAACAAGATTCAGAAAACCAGTCACTGGTGACTTCCCTGCTGGTCACCCACTGACAATATATTTCCCATTCAAAGTAGTAACAAATTACAAGCGAAGCAGGTAACATTATCCCGCCATTGTAATCACATGCTTGTAACAAAGTGATGTTTGGAAACGCAACGTGCAATGACAGCTTAACCTCAAAATATACATATCGTTTCGGAATTATAATTATGGATACTTTTGCAAAAATGTTGGAAAGGATGACACAATTAAAGAATGTTGAAAGCAATACATTTTTGAAGGATGTTTGGTAATTATTTAAACAATCTTGATTTGCTTAAACAATTTTTTCCCCCTGTAAAGCGTGAAAAATTATTACTTTCTGGAATTAATGACACAATTAAAGCAATTTAAGAGTCATATTTTTTTTCTACAGAATATTTAGCAATTTTTAAAATAATTTTTATTTTTTCAAGCAATTTTTGTTTGTTTAAAAATGTTTGTTCATATTAATTACCCGAAATTCATTTGAAAAATTATTCAGTTTAACGAATATATGATCTGAAAAAATAACTACTCATAACAGACTGCAAAAATGGTTTATATTAATGATTATTAATGATTATTAATTGTTTAAATAATTTCAAAGTATCTTAAGCAAAGAAATATTATTCTTAAAATTCGTTAATTTTGTCATTAATTGCTGAAAAGAATAGATGTTCTCGATTTGCAGAGAAAAAATTTTGTTAACAAATAAAAATTACTAAATATTCTGTAGAAAAAAAATATTACTCTTAAATTGCTTTAATTGTGTCATTAATTCCAGAAAGTAATAATTTTTCACGCTTTACAGGGGGAAAAAATTTTTTAGACAAGTCAAAATTGTTTAAATAATTACCAAACATCCTTCAAAATTGTATTGCTTTCAACATTCTTTAATCGTGTCATTATTTGCAGCAAATAATAACTTTTTACAGTTTTAGGGAGAAAAAATTGTTTAAACAAATGAAAATTGTTTAAATAATTACCAAAAAAGTTAAACAAGAACTACTACTCTTGACATTCATAAACTTTGTACGATTTATTCTGAAAGATAATAACTTTTCACGATTTACAGAGGGAAAAAAATTGTTTAAACAAATATTAATTGTTTAAACAATTTAAAATTATTTAAAATATAATTTAAAACTCGTCACTTATCGATTAAAAATAATTCATGTTGAAATTTTTTTTTAGAATACCGTCTTTAGCCTGAATTTGATAGAAAACTGCTATTTTGCATTTTTTGGGGCATTTTCCGGGCACAATTAAAGGTGTTCAGGTGTGTCAAAATTAAAAGCTATTGGGTGGAAATTATTCCTTAAATACTCCTCAAGAGGTGACAATACTTTAATTGACAAAAAATGTATAACAAGTACTTCTTTTTCCCATTTTTTTTTAAATCGAGCTTTTCCCATTTAAAACCCCATGTTAATTACTTAGTTTTGGACAAATATTCAAGAACGTACGCCATGACATGGCATGCCTAACACCCGTGAGTCTGAGCTCTACGTTTTTAATTATTTCTCGAAAAGTAAGGGAGATCCCATTTTTATATTCAAGGGACTTTTAGAGCACATTGTAAGCTATCTATAAAAAAAAAATTTTAATTAAAAATAGTTTTTTTTCTAATTTACTTTCAAATTGTGTTTTTAAAAAATACAACAAGTTTTTGAATCTTTTCGAAAAATATTTCTTTAAAACTGCGTCTGATTGTAAATACTTAAAAAGCTTCATCGTAATAATATTAAAATCATCAACGCTTAATAGAAATTACTAATAATAAATAACATTCTTTAGATGGTTTGACGTGAAATTTCTTAAAAGTTAATTTTATGAAATAAAAATTAAGTTTTTTGTAATATTTTATTGTTTTCTTCACTATTTATAGTTATTAAAAAAATTCTCCCTTAAATCCTTCAAAATTAATTAGTCATACAATGCTTGTAGTAATTTTTATGTGTAATTTTGATAATTTCATCGTTAATTATAGTTTAAGAAACGTATGCGCTACAAGCAAAAATATAAACCAAATTTTCCAAAATCAAGGTAAAAGCTATTTACGTTTACACTTTTAAATTGTGCGGGAACTCACAGAGCCAATGAATGCCTATTACTTGCGCATGCGCACGAAGTTTTTCGTCCAGTAAGATCGCTGCCGGCTGTTACCACCATGTAGAGATGGGGAGTGACGTCAAATGACGCCGACCGCTTCAGTCATCTGACCGATTTCCCGTCATCTGACTGTCTGACCGGACATTTTGGAAAAAGTGGAAATCATCTTATAAATAGTTATTGGAATGTTCTTTAATGAATGGTGTAAGATGAAAACTAATACTGAACAATTTTTTATGAAATTACAGGCTGTTAATCTCTTCAGACGGACAATTTCTTCGATTTGCGTGATTGTAGTCAAACATAACCTACAAAAATCATTCGCAATCAAGTCACAAAAGTTTATGGCAAATATGATTTGTTTCTTTCAGGAATAAATCTAATCAAATGACTGAACGCTAATTTGAATTTTACGTTGTGGCATTTTTATATTGTATTATATTGTGGATTACATTTATATCTATTATAGGGATCAATTTAGTGATAGGAAAGAAAACTGGAAACGCCAAAAATTACAGGTTGAAATAAAAGGATGGAAAGGATAATTCAATAAACCTATCTGTTCGGTGGTGCTGTCAAAACCATATTATGGTTTTGATTGTAGTATAAGGCTTTTATTCTTAAAGTTTTTTTTTAGTTTCAAAGTTCTCAAGAAGCTGCACAAATTCGTATAGCTTATTCTTAACAAAATAGAGATACCTGGCCTCTCAGTATATAATAATATTTATCATTATTACACTTAATTCTGTCGTTGAAAAATCAACTGTTTTGTAGAAACTTCAACCATTTTTTTTCTTTCTTTCCTGAAAAACCTTTGCTGCTTGAAAATTCACCTCTTTAGGTAGAAAATTAACATTGTTAACTGAAAATTTAACTATACATCTTTGTCTGAAAATTGATCGTTTTTAATTGAAAATCAACTATTAAATTTCTTATTGAGAATTCATCTTTTTTTGGTTGAAAATTTAAATACGTGGTTGAAACTCGAACTACTTTGTTAAAAATTAATTTTTTTGTTTGGAGATTCGCCACTTTAATTGAAAATTCAGCTCTTCGATTCAAAATTAATTTTCTAATACAAATTTGTCTTTTCAGTATGCAATTAATCTTATTGGTTGAAAATTCATATTTTTTGTTAAAAATGTAATTATTTTGTTAAAAATTTAAAAGTTTTATGGATAAGTCATCCTTTTTGGTTGAATATTGTTCTTTTTGTGGGAAAAATATCAACTGTTAGACGTTTTGTCAATTGAATTTAACTTGATTAGAAATTTGAAAATGTATCGGCCCGAAAATTTTGAGCTTATATGTTTAAAATAGCTTTTTGCAATCCCGAACTTTGAAGTTTTCTTTAAATTTTTAACACTTCAGTCTCATGATTTTGAATTTAAACGCGTTTTAATTGGGATTTTCCAAAAATATAAAAATGCGTTATTTCGAGGCTCTCCAAAAACATTTTTACTACTACAAATTAAAAACTATAAAAGTAAAAGCTTCAGCTATTCAAATTTAAGCCAATGATTAATTCCTGAATTTTAAACGATGCTTTTCAATTAGAAATTCTCTCATTTCTGAAGTTTCATTGAAATCATTCTTTACACGTTTTTAATTTAACAATGCATTGATTTTTAAGATTTTCATTCAGATGTTGTTTGATTTTGAACAAGTTATCTAAATTGTAAAGAAAAGAGAATCCTAAACTGCAATTTGAAGTGTTATGAAATTACAGTCGAGCAAGTATTTTTGAATTTTTTAAATGAAATAAAAATAATTTTGAATTTTGTTATCATGAAATTATTCTAATGTTAACCTTTTCCTACCTTGCAATTATTTAAGTATACAGGATTTTAATTTGAAATTGTACAATTATGAACAATTTAAATTTAAAACGACAAGAGGTTGAACTATTAATTTTAAAGCATACGTTGTACAATTTTGAACGATTTAAATTAACCCCAAATAGTTTTGAATTTTGTTAAGATAAGATTATTCCAAACTAAATTTTTTACCATATATTGGATGATAAAACTCACAGAAAATCATCGTTTTGGCTTCTTTTTTTAAAAGAGTGTACTTTTTAGTTTTCAATATTTGAAAACTGTTCATGTTTAATAGGTTATGTTCATTAACAGCAACAAGATACGATCACTTTTTACGTCTTTATTCCTTTTTCTTCACTTTTTTTTAGAAAACAAAATTCGTTTTACTAATAGAAACGTTTTTTGTCGTTTATATCTATGATATTAATTCAATTTTTCGCGTAATAACATGATTTCCACTTTTTCCACTTGTCCGGTCAGGTGACAGTCAGATTACCGGAAATCGGTCATCTGACGGTCACTCCCCATCTCTACCACCATGTTACTAGTCTGACAGGGAACGGTTGCAAACAAGCCTCCCTAGTAAACTACGGCGATTATGCCGTTACCTGCTAGGAGACTGACATACAAGTAACAATTCCTCTGATAACATGTGATCATTCAGGAACCTTTCAGGATGGTAACAGGTTAGCTGGGAATGGCTTGAAAGTGTTTTTTTGTTTGTTTTTTTTTGTAGAGGAGGTGAGAATGCATTTACGCACTGAGTGTGGACTCGACCTAAAAAACGGTAATACCCACTAAACTCAGCTCCCCTCCTTGCCAACCCACGTTCCCGGAATTCGCTTTCGCATTACTTCAGGAACATGGGTTATAGGCGAGGGGCCTCTCACTCTCAAATCAGTGTACACGTTAAAATTCGCCGTTCACTTTACTGACACTATTGCCGTTGAATACTATGCAATGATCTGAGTTGTACCGTGTCTCTCCTTATGAGCACTATTCACATTGACTGCTGTAGCCGCGTAAGGTGTATAAGGATCGTCTACCGCAGTGGTCGGCAAACTTTTTGCTCACTTTTCAGGTCTGGGCAGGC
>CAKNXH010058587.1:0-12396 GCA_932178445.1 Andricus quercusramuli | reverse complement strand
AATGTTCCCTTTTTGTTATGTAACATTTACAGAACGTGTCCGCTGGGGAGTGACGCATGGCACATAAAATCTATGTGAAGAATTGAGTAGACATTACTAATGTGGATTTGATATCGATCATCAAAGAATATTAACAAAAAATAGGCACAATAATGGACATTGATGTGAAGTATTTCAGAGATATATGATATGATAGACTAAAAATTGAGTTACCTCGACTACAATTTTCGATAATAGGAAAGGTGACATTTATTCGATCAAAATCAGAAGTGATGATGAAAGCGCTAATTTAAAACCTTCAATGATGTTACCAACATTTGCAGCCAATATTTCAAATGTTACATCTTATAACTTCTCAAAAGTATTATCTAAAAAATAAAAAATAAATTCTCAAAGGCAAAAGGAATACGAGTTACGTTTTACTTATACTTTGGTAATTTAACATGAAGGCAAATTCTTTGTCCACGTTGCAAAAAAAGTAATCGTGTACATGTAGAATATCAAGTACATCTCTTGCAATGAGTGATTATCTTCCTTCAACTCATTCAAATTTGTTCAAACAAAACAAATTTTTAGCGACATTGGAATCGACATTCAAATTCCCTTGCAGGCATAGGATGTCATATCACGGAAAAAACTGTATGGTTGTGGCATCCATAGATATTGACATAAACATAGTGTGGTTGATACAACCATATCTATGATTAGCCCATATTGATCAATATCTATGGTTGGCACAACAACACAGCATTTTTTCCTTGTACGACTACACAATAGTGAGGTCGTTAAGAGGTGATTTTGTTTTATTGTTAGAGTGCTGAGGATGAGAAATAATTTTTTATCCCGAAGGCAAAACCGAGGGCAAAACTGACGTTACTGTGACGCACAACAATAGAAACAGTTGCCGGCCGTCGCAAGTCACGTGCTCACAACCAACTACTGTTGTGCCATGTGACGTCACGCACACTCGCTCTACGAGCACTATACGCACTATGGTGCACTAGGACGAACGCTAAGACGCACTACTATCCTTATTTCGTACATTATTCGCGTTCCAAACACTATCTTCTTTCTTAAGGTTGCGTTCGAGTTAGGAAATACCTTATTCTCTTTCGCTTCTCTCTGCTCTTTACGTGAATATCGAGATACATTACACTCACGTGAATTGCGTATCGCCAACATTATTTACCGTATTCTTTCCCTTATTTACACTGATTCGAGAGTGAGAGGCCCCTCGGTTATAGGCATACTACGCCGTGCTTCGGCGTCCCGCTGTGTTTCCAACCTGGACTTCTTTTCCTCCTTTCCACCCAACCAAGATGCACACATCGTCCTCGGTGGTGTGGTGGTACTACAACCCGGGCTCGTCGGCCTTCAGCATCTTGGTTGGTTGTAATCAGCTATTTGCGTCGTTCATCGAGCTTCTTCGAAGAGGCGGCCTCCCTGAACGACGCGCACAGCATTGTACCCGGCAGATGGTCAGTCCGGTTTTTTTCTTCTTTGGCGGCGCAGAGGAAGCACTGCGGTGCACTTTCGCACGCCGCAGCCCTATGACCCTCCTTGCCGCACCTCCAGCAGGCCTGGGTCCGGTCTGGACCCCTGCATCCCGCCCCCATGTGACCAAAGCCCAGGCAGCGGAAACACCTTACAAACACCGTCTTCTTCAGCACACGACAGGACACCCACCCCACTTTGAGGTGTCCCGTGCGGAGAAGTCTTGCCGCCAGATCCTCTTTCATTTCGACAAAGGCCCTCAGATTACCTCTGAAGGCCTTCTTCGTCATGTTTACCTTCAACTCTCCAGCTGCTGCTTTTCCGAAATGTTTTCAGACCGCAGCCTCCACATCTTCCTCATCTGTGATCAAGTCTAGGTCCAGGACCTCGACTTCGATGCGGGGAACGAGATTACGCACGTTCCCCCCATTTCCCACAGCATCCTTGATGGCCGCGGATCGCTTTGATGCGCCATCCGCAGCCGGCTCTACCTCCACAAGAACCTCTCCCCTTCGGGTCTGTCTGACACCCCTGATTTTTACATCAAGGGTGTCCGGCTTCACCTTTTGTTTGAGGTTCCTGAGGACCTCCGCACAGCTCGAAACCTCGGCTGGTCTTATCAAGACCGCCTCCGGTCGGGCTCTCTTCTGCTTCTCCTTCTTAATGGGTGCTGGTTTAGGAGTGATCCCCTAAACATTCTCGCCCTGCAGAGTTGAATGGTATTGCCACAATGGTATTGCGGGTTCTCGGATTCTTCGCCCTCTGCTTGACAGCGTTTGTCTCAACGGGACTCATTGAAGGCTCCCTTTCGTGCTTCCCAAGTTGGGTAGTGGGAGCCTCCACGGCTTCTTCATTTTGAGTCCCGCTTTAACTTATGTCTTTCCTCGCCTTCTCCTTATTTAGGTACTTCTTACCTGCCTCCTTTCCGACGGACTTTACCGCGTCTTGATAATATGCGTCGATGAGCATCATGGTCACTTCCAACTCCCCCGTCACACTCCGCGCCTTTTCCAGTCAATCCCTAATGGGCATGGACATGTTGCGTTTGGAGTTTCAGAATTTCTGCATCTCCGCCAGCACACCTTTGAGGTCAACAATGAGTCCTCGACCCTCCTCCATATTCTCTTGCGCATCCATTTTATCAAGTCTGGCATGAGTCTTTTGACTCATGTCTAACTTCTCCACAACGTCCAGTTCTGCCTCCAACTACTCGTATATACTCCTGTTCAGGGACGCACTGGGCCATCAAGGCGGCCCTGACATTTTTTAGGTAGGCGGCCGTTTTTTGTACCCCCCGCCTCCCCCCCTTGTTAAGCTATAATATATTGAGAAATATAATAATTTTTTGACAAACCATAATACCCCTACCCCCTCACGCGTAAACAGCGCTTCTTTCCGGCGCTTGCGCACTGATTTCGACGTAACTAATATCGGGACAGAAAGTCCAGACACTTGGGAAAAAGTATCTCTATCTCATTGAAAAAAAAATCGCACTGAATTCGCATTTAGGAAGGCGGATTCGAAATCTTTCTACCTCTGCAACGACGTTTCTCGTATCTCGGTGAAAAATTTGTTGTTGTTGTAAGAGCAACAAATCTGGAGAAAATCATTGTTTTCAATGCCTAGATTTGGAAGGTCAACTTTCAGCCGTTCCTAAAGTCGCAAAAATGTCCGAATCCATTTCAAATCAGGCAGGTTCTACACTCGAAGTCGCAGAATCTCTCGGGAACAAAATATGTCGTTTTTTAGAGGAAATCAGGCAAACAATAACAGATATAACAAAATTTGTATAAAATAATTGGCACAGTTAAAAAAGTTCTACAAAAAGAACCTGCCTGATTTAAAATGGATTCGGTCCAAGAAAAAATTATCTTCGGCTTGAATGGAGATATCGAGCCTAATAAAGATTTAAAAGAAAGAGCTCAGTACACTGATAAAGCTTGGACCAATATAAAGTGGATAAAATTGTATATTTTTCTGTAAATTGAGTTCGCACGATTTGGACTTTAATGAGCTCTGCTGAAGTCTTGTGAGGGAATAGTAGTACAAAAAAAGGGTAACGCGTGTCCATTACCATGTCGCCTTCAACTGCGAAGACTTGAAAAAAGGGTCTGCTTCTGTACGGTTCCCTACAGATACAGATTATATGTCAGAGTCTTGGTCTAGGACTAGACCTGACCATGTGGTTGTGATTTCCTTTTGATTTAGAAACTTTTCAGATATCAGTATATTATACATGCTAAAATTCTATTCTACGTGTACAGTAATGATTAACTACTATTTGCACTACTATTCCCTCACGAGTCTTTAGCATTGCTCATTAAAGTCCAAATTATGCGAACTCACTTTACAGGAAAATATGCAATTTTATCCACTTTTTATTGGTCCGAGCTTTATCATTGTACTCTTTCTTTTAAACCTTCATTCGAGTCGACATCTCCATTCAAGCTGGATATAATTTTCTCTTGCTTTAACCATTGGGTGTGGTAGACCCACACTGGTAGTAAATATCCACCTAGAAACACTACCCGAATCGGGTAGACTTTAGGAACAGCTGAAAGTTGACCCTATAAATCTAGGCATCGAAAACACTGATTTTCTCCAGATTTGTTGTTCTTACAACAAGTTTTTCACCGAAATCCGAGAAACGTCATTGAACAGGTAGAAAGATTTCGAATGAACCCTGCTAAATGCGAATTCAGTTCGATTTTTTCCACTGAGATAGAGCTACTTTTTCCCAAGTGTCAGGAATTTCTGTCCCGATATTAGTAGACAGAGAAAAAATGATATCGTCCGCACTCTTGTTTTTTGGTATGACCTCGGTGGCCCTCAAGGCTCGTGGCCCACCGGGAAATCGCCCAAATTCCAGAAGGCCAGTCCGGGCCTGCTCCTGTTTGAATTTGTGTTGTTCTCCATTTAGATTCCCACGACTAGCTAGGGAAATAAAAGTCCACCCCGCAGAGCCCCGCATGCGGGGGTAAGGTCTGCATACTCTAGAAGGCGACCTGGTATCCTAGAGACACCGTTTGGAACACCACACCCCTGGTGCCTTGACTTGGAGGTTTTTCCTTCGGGACCAACCCTGGACCCTTGCCTGCGACCCGTATTCAGCAGAAACCCTCGGTACAGGGCCGCAACAGGAAGCGGTCCTGGTTTTTTCTCGAGGTGTCCTTCATCCAGTCTGTTTGGTCCGCGGGGCTAATTTTATTTCAGCCCTACCCTCTGTTTCCAGCGAGCATTCCCCTATCCGCCACCCGGGGACGCGCCACATATGGGTTACAGACAGATAGCATTTCTACTCGGGATAGCATTTCTACCGCGTTGAGTCCGTGGGCCAGTTGGTGACGGATCACCGTGGATGGGAGGGTGAATGAAGCAGCCATCTCAAGTCGCTTCTCTTAAAATACCATTGAAAGGGGGGTGGGGAGTCAAAGTTAAAACTTACTGGGTGGAAATTATTCTTTGAACATGTGTTAAGAGTTTTTAATACTTAATTCACAAAAAGTTTATAACAAGTAGCTCTTTTTTCCATTTATTTTCAAAATTGAACTATAGTTCGACTCTTGGCAATAGCATAATAATAAAATTGATATTATAAGACGATTATGAATCTGTTCATAATTAAATAATTAACAGATTTTTATGTTAAAAATTGAACTATTTTAATTCGAAAGCCTTAGTAATTAATGAAATGTTTGCATCCGATTGAAACTTCAAAATCTTCTTTGAATTTTCAAAAACATTTAGAATAATATATTCATAATTAAATGCTTTAATTCAATTTTAAATCCTATTTAAATATTATTGCATTCTAAAATACTCCATTGTTTAAGCATTCAGTTTGAAAATTTTTGATTAAAAAATTTTTGTTTCAATATTTAACAATATTTGACTGTTTATTTAAAATAAGAAATTATGAATCAAACATTCAACAATAAACTAAATAAAATTGAATTATTTAAAATAAAATAAACCTCGAATCGTTCGAATTTCAGAGTGCTGAATGTAAACTTTAAAATTTGCATTGTTTCATTTTTTTTCAATTTTTAATTTGTAAATGACATTTTTCAATTTAGATTTTCCAGGAAACAACTTATAATCACTAAATTGTAGTGCTTTTAAGTTAAAATAGTTTGAAAATGATATAATTTTGAACACTTACCAAATTTCTCTGAAAGAACTCTGGACAAGCTTTGATGTTCGCTATATCTGTTATAATAAATTTAAAATAAGAAAGTGAAAATGAAATATTCAAAAATAAACAAATTGGAATTGAATTATTTAAAATAAAATGAGCCTCGAACCATTAAAATTTCAGAGTGCTGAATGCAAACTTAAAAATTTCCATTGTTTCATTTTTTTTTTAAATTTTTTAATTTATAAGTGACATTTTTGAATTTGAATGTTTCAATAACAATGTAAAATCCTTTAATTCTAGTGTTTCAACCTAAAATTGTTTGAAAAATATATAATTTTGGACATTTAAAAAATTTATTGATTCATTCTTCAAACTATTTTATTTCCTAAAACGCATTTTCTCCTTTGCCTGCTAAGTCAAGCTTTGTTTGTAAAATACCAATGCGGACCGATATCAGTTCTCTGAAAGAACACATTGTGTCGCACTAGCTTATGTTACTCATCTACATTTAGAATTAGAATAATTATATTTCATGAAGAAGAATATTAAAAATTGAAATTTCATTATGAAAAATTCATTATCATGACACTCATCGTTATTATTACACATCTAAGTACTCAAAACGAGAGAGAAAAGCAAGCCTCCGTTCTGTGACATGAGACACGGCGCATGTGTCTGAGGCCTGCGTTACACTTTCTAGTCGTGGTTTCATTTGAATCAGGCGCGACTCACCATATCGAGGTCTAAGATGTTTACACATCGAAAAAAGATTCATAAAAATTATAATTTTGATCTAACGCTCGGAGAAAAATCAGATTGAAGAGTTCGATATACAGTACACGCATTGTTTAGTTAGTTAGTTAGTTTTAAAATGGGCGGGAAGCCCATGGAGAGCTCCTCTGGCGCTCAAGCTATAAAGCCTATTGTGCCACACCCTTCCTTATTCACTCTCAGCATTCGACTCCAGACCTCTTGACGAAGCCCAGTATGCCCAGTATGTGGACCACTGATCGCGTTTCGATTTCCTCTGTTTCCATAAAATGGACCCCGAGGGTCTGTTGCCTGAGCCTAGTTAATGCCGGGCACTGGCATAATACATGCAGGGATGTTTCGTCATCCCTGCCGCACCTCACACACGAATTGTTTAATGATTACCAAATTTCAGGAATAGATGCAGAAGAGACGGGAAGGAGTGTGGAACTACAGTACACACTATTCATTAACATTTTTTATCTCTCTAGCATAAAACCTTATCTTGCAATACTTTTAAAGTGATTGTATACACTTCGTACGTTGCCACCTACAATTTGAGTGCGTCGACCGTTGCACAAATGAAAAACTGCAGTTTCTCCTAAAAAGTGCATTTTCTCAACAAAAAAAATAGCCATCTTCACAGTATGTTTCGAAAGACTCTAAATTGTAACGATAGGATAATTCGGTCCATAAAATGAATAGTACACTGTCATAAATAAATTTTCAGAAATAAACGTTTTATTACTATTTTCAAGTTTACAGAAGAAATTTCTCAGTCTTTCATCAAACATCATTGAAACAAGTAAGCAAAACAATGTAAGACGGTTTTTCGTTGTAAAAATATTGAAGCAAAGTCAAATCATACTGTTTAAATGAGTACTAATAGTATTTTTGCTTTTACAGACAAATAAGTGAAGTAAAGAGTATCTCTAAATGATTGTATAATCTAATATGTGGCTAAAATGCTAAAGAAATTCACTCTAGAATACCCTTCATGTTTTATTCTATAATCAAACATCTCCTGAATAACGTGGAGGCAGGCTCGGAAACAATTTAGAGTTTCAAAACCGGTGATATTGATATCAAATTGCGGTAAGCTGCGTATAAGTCAAAAATGACGCACGTGGTACTTTAGGTATAACAAGTAAATTTTTCATACTTCTAGGTGGGCTAGAAAGACGAAATTTCGGTAAGTTGTACAACACCATAAATCCTTAAAAGTCACGGAAGCGTTTGGTCCTCCGATGATTATAGACAGGGTACGGCCCTCATCCACAAACCCTCCTGGGTCAAAAATGACCTACGTGGTACTTCTAGTGTCAAGTTATATCCACGGATTTTAGAGGTTTCTTAAGATTTAAAAAGATTCAACGGAATTTCAAACTCTGTAACCTTGAGTTATTTATAATTTTTACTAATTTAAATTAGTGACTGAATTCTAGCTATAAATCAGTTACTATTTACAGATAAATCGGTGAAACTTACTAATTCATCAGTAAAAATAACTGATCCGTAGATAGAATTCAGTCATTGATTGAAATTAGGAAAATTTTGAACTGATTCAACTTTAGAGAGAAGGATTTTCGAATAATATAAAGGATTTTGAGGGATTTCCAGGAATTTTAATGGCTTTCTAAGAGATTCAAGAGATCACAAAATAACTCCCTGGGTTTCAAAGGATTTTTAAGGATCTTATGTGATAACGAAGTATTTTCAAAAATTTTGGAGGTTATTAGGCGACACTGATGAGATTTTGAAGATTTGAAGGGATTTCAAAATGTTGCAAAAGATTCCAGGGGATTTAAAGAGATTTGCAAAGATTTCAATTGATTTTGAGGAATTTTAACAGATGTTAATAAGAGATATAAACAAGTTTTAATGACTGTACATTTTTAAAGGATTTTAAAAGATTTTAATATAATTAATTGATATAATTTGATACAATTGTCGTGCAATGAAAAAGGATACAACGACATAAACAAAACAAAAGCCCATAACGTAGTATATGAGCGATCCCTAAATTCCAGACATATTTTTAATGTGGAGTTGTATAAATACGTTGCAAACAATTGAAAAGTACCGTATCCGACGTCACAAAATTTTTATTGGGATTCTGATAAAAATCATCCGATTTCGGATAACTGTAGTTGTCAGTTGTTTGCAACGTTTTTATCCAGCGTCAGATACAAAATATCTCTGAGATTTACTGCGCAACCGTTGGTCGTTACGGAATTTTTCGTAAGTCTAACCTAACTTGACCAATTAATGTTAGGGAAAATTTCGTTATACTCATCAGTGCCTGAAAATGTTAAGGGATTTATAAAATGTTCAAAAGAATTCACGGGATTTCGAAGGATTGCATAGTTTTCTATAGGGATATTTCACGAGATTTTATTGAAGGTCTACAGCTGTAAAAAAGATTTCAAGAATGGTTTGAGGTGTTTGATTTATCCCCCAGGTGGAGACGGAGGTCTCGACATCTTATTTTTTAAATTCCAAAACAAATATTCACAAAAATTTAATTTATCAAAGATGAAAAGTTTTATTGTATAAGATTTCAGGGATTTTTGGAAGTACAATTGGATGGTCGACCGAATATATGAACTATCAGACGATATCTTTTCGATTGATCAAGTTCTCACACATTTAATTCTGACTCGCAGTCTCGCTATATCATTCATACGCCACTTTCAAAAATCGATTCAAAAGATTCAATTACTCGATCTAATTCAAAACAAGATTCTGAAATACCTGGCCGATAACAATATGTGTTCTGCTCGAAAAGTGATCCGTTGTTTGTCGGTACTGATGGATGCCAGAAGAAGCTCAATTCCGTCCTCCGATATCTTTTTTGTTTTAGTAGTCTCCCTCCAGGTTGGGTTTTCCTTGAGAAATGTGCGTGGCCGTCCCCACGAAATTAAAATCACAAGAGTTGGCAGGGTTAATCCAATCTGTATCAGGACACACCGAAATACCACAATCTTTATAAATGATACATTGTACAATGGATACGAACGATTAAAATTTATACACCCGACCCGGTCGGATTACCAGGTGAGAGTACTCGGGGATCCTTCTGGTGTCCTGTCACTCCTTTGCCGTCTTGACCTTTGAACTTGACGTAAGCTCAGATTTTCCAGGAACGACAATTTATTTCTGAGGACCCTTGTTTCATATCCGCCCATTACAGAATCCCCCTTTTTAGATCCCAAGACAAGTGGAGTGGAATTTCAAAATTGTCCTGTTTCCAGTTTTCATGTTCAGTTTGTTAGTTCTTAATTCCATCTTCTTATTTTATTTTTCTTATTTGTTATCGGTGTACAATACATTTTTTAATTTGATCGAGTAATCTGACATTAAAATTTTTTATTTTCCATATAATATTTCACCCACGGTTCATTCCTTATCATTTACTTCTCTCTCCCTCCCTATTTACAAGATTTCGAAACTAGTTTCTTTTTTCTCGTCATTTAAAATTTTTTAAATATCACAATCTCCTGTTTATTCCTAAGTCTATCATTCTTTATTCGTCCTATATCCCTATCTCTTTTATAGTCACTGGAAGTTTTGACATTTACATAGGATTTTCTATATTGTTCTCTAGATATAATTAGTTTTTTAACAGAATCAGGATACTGATTCTTCTTCTCTTTGGTAATATTTTCTCAGGCTTTTTCTATTATATATCCCTTTAATTATCGACTCGTCATTAATTTCTGTCAACTCAAATGCATTCGTATGAACCTCTGATTTTATCTTATAAGGACCGAAAAAGGCATGCCAAGATTTATGTACTTCCTTTCTTTCAGCATTTGATATATGAGGCACTTTCAACAATTCGATTTTGCATTCTTCAAAATTATCTTTCTCGGCACTTTTGATTCAGGTGGAAATTCTATTATTTTGCGTATCTCATTCTCTGGGGCACTGCCGAAATGGAATTCATGAGGGGAATAACCAGTACTTTCATTTTCAGTAATGTTTAACCAATTCTGTACTTGTTCAACATAATTTTCCCAATTCGTATAGCGAGTGGAACAGTATGCTCTGGTAAAAATCTGCCTAATTCTCTCATAGTTCTTTCCACAGGGTTTGATTGTGGATGTCTCATGCTCGAGGAACATGCTTCCACTCCCCATTCTCTTAATGTTTCCTTCCATTTTCCATGATTCATGGTTCCATGATCTGATATAATTCTTTTTGGTTTCCCAATTTTTTTGAAATAGTGTCCAGTTATCTTCACCAAGCAGGTTCTGGCATTTGCTTCCCTCCTTTAAATATCCTATAGATTCATATAGAATTTCTATGAGTTTCTATAATTTTCTGGTCGTTTCAAATGGTAGTGCCACTTAGGGAGATTTAGCCACATAGGAAATCTGTACGGATCTATATGGATGTTGCAATATTGTATTCTATACGGAATTCCAAATAGAACTTGAAATGGTTTCTATATGTAATTCCAAAAAGAACCCCTGTTTCTGTAAGTATCTATACGGATGTTCCAAATATGTTTTTTCAGACATCGCGCTATTTCCCGACCTCTATACGGATCTATATGGATGTTACCAAGTCGTAATCTATATGGAATTCCAAACAGAAATTCTACTAGTTTCTATATGGAGATTTCTTACATGATTTTTAAGACATCTCCCTATGCCCAGACATCTATATGGATCTATATGGATGTTACCAGTATGTAATCTATATGGAATTCCAAACAGAAATAAAACTAGTTTCTATATGGAGATTCCTTACAGTATTTTTAAGACATCTCGTTATGTCCCGACCTCTATACGGATCTATATGGATGTGACCAATATGTAATCTATATGGAATTCCAAATAGAAATTCTACTAGTTTCTATATGGAGATTTCTTACAGGATTTTTCAGACATCTCGCTATGTCCCGACCTCTATACGGATCTATATGGATTTTACCAATATGTAATCTATATGGAATACCAAACAGAAATTCTACTAGGTTCTATATGTATATGTCGAAAAGGATTTTTCAAACATTGCGCTATGTCCTGACCTCTATATGGATCTATATGGAGGTTAGCTATATGTAAACTATATGGAATTCCAAACAGAAATTCAACTAGTTTCTATATCGAGATTTCTTACGTGATTTTTGAGACATCTCGCTATGTCCCGACCTCTATACGGATCTATATGGATTCTACTTATACGTAATCTATATGAAATTCCAAACAGAAATTCAACTAGTTTCTATATCGAGATTTCTTACGTGATTTTTAAGACATCTCGCTATATCCCGACATCTATACAAATTCACAAAAATGTATTCTATATGGAATTTCAAACACTAATTCTAACAGGTTCTATATAAATATTCCGGTCTGTAAGGGCCAATGAGTCAATCTCCAAATCTAAGTGAAAATACCACTAGAAAGCCATAGAAACCAGCTCATCTACCTATGGTAATTCCGTATAGATCCATATAGAGCCCAGGGTCTATGAGGACCAACAAGCTATTCCTTCGAATCAAGTAAAAATACCACCAGAAACTTCCTAGAAACCAGCTCAGCGGCTGTTAGTAATTCCGTATAGATCCATATAAACCCAGGGGTCTATAAGGGCCAATGAGGCACTCCCCAAAACAAAGTGAAAATACCACCAGAAACCCACGAAAAACCACATCAGCTACAAATGGTAATTCCGTGAAGACCGATACAGACCCTGGGGTCTATGGGGACCAATAAGGCATTCCCTCAAATCAAGTAAGAATACCACCAGAAACTCATAGAAACCAGCTCAGTGGCTGTTAATAATTCCTTATAGATGCATATATACTCAGGGGTCTATAAGGGCCAATGAGGCAATCTCCAAAAGTGAGTGAAAATATCACTAGAAACCCATAGAAACCACCTCAGCTACTAATGGTAATGCCGTATGGATCCATATAGACCCAGGGGCCAAATAGGCATTCTCCAAAGCTAACCCAGCGGACACGTTCTGTAAATGTTACATAACAAAAAGGGAACATT
>CAKNXH010058586.1:812-11941 GCA_932178445.1 Andricus quercusramuli | reverse complement strand
AAATTCGTTATTTCTTTAACAGAAAATGAATTTTTAAAATTGAAAATGTAATTATTCCAGTTGAATATTGGTGAAAAATTTATCTCTTTAGTTGAACAAATTATAAAATTTCACTATTAAATTGTAGGTTGAAAAATTACAATTTTTACTTTAAAATTCAACTATTCCAGTCAATGTTTCATTATTTTAGTTGATAATTCATAAGCTTGGTTGAATATTGATTTTTTAAACTAAAAATTGAAACTAAAGAATAGAATTTTTATGTTTAAAACTCATATTTTTTGTTAAAAATTTAACTATTTAGTAGAAAAGTTATCTTTTTTATGTCAAAATTGAAATATTTAGTTGAAAATTCATGAATTTGGTTGAAAAATCATCTTTTTGTATTGAAATTAATCTTCTTATTTGCAAATTCATCTTTTTGGTTTCAAATTCAACTATTCCAATTGAAGATTCATCATTCTATTTGAAAATTCATCACTAAGCTTGAAAATTAATTTTTCCAATTAAAAATTCAACTATTCCATTTTTGGCTGAAAATTGATACTTTTTAGTTAAAGATTCAACTATAAGGATGAAAATTGTTTGTTTTTCAAAAATCCTCAGTATTAGGATTAAATATTTTGTCTGGAAATTAATCTTGTTTTTTGAAAATTCAACTTTTCGGTTAAAAAACAAAGTATTCTAGTTAAATATTTACAATTTCAGTTTAAAATTATTCTTTTTGGTTAAAAATACAAGTACTTGGTGTAGAGTTAAACGCTTTTGTTGAAAATACATATATTTGCCTTGAAATTTATCTATTGAGGTTCAGAATTCATCTATGCGAGTAAAAGACTCATCATTTTATTTGGAAATTCATCATTCTGGCTGAATATTTTTTTATTTTTTTTGTGGAAAATTTGTGTGTGTGTGTGAAAAATTAATTGTTTTTTTAACTGAACATTAATCTATTTGGTTGAAATTTTGTCATTTTTAGTTTACAATTAATTTCTTTTCTTTAAAATAAATGTATTTTTTTATAGAAAATTATTCATTATATTTCAAAATTAATATTCTTCTTTGAAGATAACAAATTCATCTATTGCAGTCATTCATCATTTGAGTTCAAATATGATTATTACATTTTTGGTTGAAAACTGAACTTTTTTAGTTCCAAATTCAACTGTTTCGTTGAGAATTTATGCATTTCGTTGAAAATTCATATTTTCTTGGTAGAAATTGAATATTTTTTGTTCAAATTTCAACTCTTTGGAATTGAAAACGGTTTAAATTTAATTTAATACAAGACCCACATTAATTTCACCCAAATATGTACTGAGTTTTAAGTAGAAGAAGATACAATAAAAAATTGTTTGATTCATTACTTAAATTCATAGTCCGTAGAGACAAATTCAAGAAACAGTTAATTATGTCTTTAATATTATTTTATTATTTGATCATTCATTAGTGCCAATATATTTAAGAATATTTTGTAATATAATTTGGCACAGCTTTCTAAATTAAAAATATTACTTTAACCCCCCGAAACTGAAAAAAATATGTATAAAAAAATTGCGAAACTGTAAACATATTCAGAGTCAATTGTTTTAACAAATGAAGGGTAGAAATACAAAAGGAGTCAAGCGCCAAATTTTCGAAATCGGGTTTATTAGCTCAAAAAATCAGATAAATTCTATTACACATGCCTGCCAAAGGATTTTTCTGGGGCATCATTTTTCAAAATTTGTGTTCTTGTGTTCACAGTCCGAGAAGCTTTTCTAACCACAAAGTAAACAATCAAATTTCATTTTTCTCGACACTGGCTAATTATTTTTAATTAATATTGGGTCCCTTCCGTTCAGCACTGAATAACCTAAAACCCAATTTCTCATTTTTTGGATATATGCCAAATTATTACTGCTATCGTCATTATTTTGAAGTTGAAATGTCAGTTTTACACCATTTTGAAGTCATAATTGGATTTTCAAATTTCGCGAAACTGCATGATTTTTTTTAAACAAACTTTTTGGAAATCAATTCGTCCATTCAATAGCTAGAATTCAAATTTTTAGTTTTTTTTCAAGATGCAAATTGACTCCACAGTGAATGTTGAAAGATGTTAAAAGTCGATACGGACCCAAAATCTAACCTCGAAACGTGACATTTTTCATTCAATTTCTCGAAACCGGATAGCTTTTTGTGAGCAAACTTTTTTTGTTCGATAGAGCATCAAAGTATCTCGAAAGTACTTTCTTATTTTTTTCTTAAATGGTCCTGCTGAATTTACAACATGTTTTTAGTCTCTCCTGAAAAAAGTGAAAAATGGCGCTTGACTCCTTTTGCATTTCTACCCTTCAAATGATAAATATTTGAATGGTTGCGTTCTGCAAACAAATTATACATGGAAAAAACTTGAGATATCTGTATGAAACCTGAAATTGTCAGGGAATTCTTTTTCAGGATTAGGGTAGACACCATATTACACATTGTTGCTATTTTTACAGAAAATGGAAATCATTTTTCATATTTTGAAGATTATTATATGCGATTCTTTCGTTTATTGCATTATGTTTAAATAGTTTTATCTATAGATAAAAAAAAACAGTTACGACTTTGCAATTATTTTTGTCTTGTAAAACTTGTTAACGTTATGAGGTTATTAATATTTTCGTTTTTATTATTACTATATCATGTTTACAGCTCAGATTGAAGTCACATTTTTTTAATCGTAGTTTATTATTGTACTGCAATTAAATTCTCTTCATAGTAAAATCAGTTTTTGAATTTACTTGAAACTACCGTTTAAAATAGTAACTTGCAATACATTTACCAATTCATTTGGTAGTACCATTACCAATTCCTTTAGAAGATACAGTTACCAATTCATTTGGTCAGTTATTCTTACTTATGTAATTAGTAGATTTTTACTAATTACCAGTAAACGCATCGGCACTATTTGAATTAGTAGAAAATTACTACTAATTAATAGTTTTCTACTAATTCAGAGTTAGAGAGTTAGTGTGAAAGTGAATTTCTTTGTTCAAAAGAAATATTTTTGGTCAAAAATTCATCTATTTTAGTAAAAAGTTTGAAAATGTGAGTATATACTACTGAAAAATTGATCTACTTGGTAGGTAATGATTGTTGCTTGTTAAAAATCAATGTTTCTGTCACAACATTCATCATTTTAGTGAACGCAGAACAATGTTTTTGTGATTTATGGTTGTGTCGAAAATTATCATCATCGGGTTGAAAATGCGACTGTTTTCGAGACAATTCCCCTATTTGGCTTACAAATTCAAGAAGTTTGTTTAAAAACTACTTGGTTGAAAGATTCACTTTTTGGTTGAAACTTTTTCTCCTTGGGCAGAATCCCGGTAAGAAGGCTTGAATAGAATAGGATTGAAAAATGCAATTCCTGTGAATACCTGATTTTCCCTTCTTTTTCTGATATCAGGAACAGTATTAGAAAGAAGCAACTGCTATTCCTGTCAATACACTTTGAAAAATATAATTTTCTGAGAAATATAATAGAATTTAGTAGAATTATTAAAGTCATACTAACATTTATTTCATCTACATTGAATTCAAATTTTCAATTTATTTAATATAATTAATTGTTTTAAACACATTAATTATATTTTTAATTTGGGTATCACAGAATCTATATTACACTCAATTCAGTTCATTATACTGAAATTGAGGATAATACATTACATATAAATCCAATGTTAATTTCTGGAATTCAAATCGCTTGGTCTCTCCGAAGTGCAAACTTGAATTCATTTAAATAGACCCTTCCTAACTTATATTCAAAAATGGATAATTCAAACAATTTTAAACACACATTTCTTGAATGAATTAGAGTGAATTATGTACGCTTCAAGTCTATCCTGCTATACGAAATACGAGAGAGAACTCATTTTTGAAGATGTTGAAAACTATATAAGTTTGTAAATTCTTATTGAGTTAAAAATTCCATTACAACATTGTGCCTGTATGTACTTCTAAATTCATCTTTTTACGATTAGAAAGTGACCAAAAGCATGTGTAAAAAATCTTGAAATGCTGAGAGAAGCTTATAAGTTTTTATTTGGAGGAAAATATTTAGTCTTTGTATTTATAAAACATTTGAAGGGTAGAAATGCAAAAGGAGTCAAGCGCCATTTTTCACTTTTTTCAGGAGAGACTAAAAACATGTTGCAAATTCTGCGGGACCATTTAAGAAAAAAATAAGAAAGTTCTTTAGAGATACTTTCATGCTCTATCGAACTAAAAAAAGTTTGCTCACGAAAAGCTATCCGGTTTCGAGAAATTGAATGAAACAGGTCACGTTTCGAGGTTAGATTTGGGGTCCGTATCGACTTTTAACATCTTTCAACATTCATTGTGGAGTCAATTTGCAGTTTAAGAAAAAACTACAAATTTGAATTCTAGCTATTGAATGGACGAATTTATTTCCGAAAAGTTTGTTTAAAAAAAATCATGCAGTTCCGCGAAATTTGAAAATCCAATTATGACTTCGAAATGGTGTAAAACTGACATTTCAACTTCAAAATAATGACGATAGCAGCAATAATTTTGCATATTTCCAAAAAATGAGGAATTGGGATTTAGGTTATTCAGTGCTGAACGGAAGGGACCCAATAGTAATTAGAAATAATTAGCCAGTGTCGAGAAAAATGAAATTTGATTCTTTACTTTGTGGTTAGAAAAGCTTCTCGGAATGTGAACACAAGAACACAAATCTTGAAAAATGATGCCCCAAAAAAATCCTTTGGCAGGCATGTGTAATAGAATTTATCTGATTTTTTGAGCTAATAAACCCGATTTCGAAAATTTGGCGCTTGACTCCTTTTGCATTTCTACCCTTCATTTGTTGTTCCGTATTTCTTCAGTCATCAAATGTTCTCGTATATAAACACTAATAGTTTATAATTCACACAAGATAGATGATTAGTACTGTTTCAGATCAAATGTAATATAACAATTGAAAATTGAAGTTCAAATAAAGCCCAAGAATGATATTAGTAAGGTACTATATTAGATGGGAATATGCAAGCTGCCATTTTGGTTCCCCGCGAAATTCAAAATCGCTATCTTGATATCGTATTTTTAAGAGATGTATTTTGGTTATAGAACCTAATTAAATAGTAATGTGTAACAAAATTAAATTTAATTTAGCTGTAATATTTCAAGATAATAATATTATTAGGAAGATAAATGTTTTTAATCATTATAATATAATGATCAATTGAAAATAAAAAATGGCAAATTATTCTAGTTACACATAACACATAGGTTTTAACTATTGATTCGAAATTTTATGGAATTCGGAATGAATATAAAATTACATGCATATAGTGAAAAATGTTTTTATTGAATTAAAAACAAAAAAAAAATACTTTGTTTAATGTTCAGCTTTCAATGATCAGTGCCTGTCGCAGTGCCCTACAGTCTTTCTCGTGAAAACTCTTCATAATCACGATGATGATATAATAATGAGATTCGAAACATCGAAGTTTGGTAATCAAATGATGAATGTGCAATACAACTAATGTAATATTATACTTTAATATCATTGTTTTCTTAGTTCTCTGAAACTTAAGCTCTAGATCACATTTTGTGTAAAGCCGTTTTTTGAGTTTGGTGTTTTCACTGCAAGTTTAAACTTAATTTTACTCTCAGTTTGCGAAAAGGCTGACGCTAAAATTATAATCATATGATTTATTAGATAAATAATAACAAATAATAAAATAATAATAGACTACAGTTCAAACATTAGTACAATAATTTTCCAAAAGTTTATTATGTTAGTTATTTATATTTCATATCATCCGTCTTCTTTAGTTGCGTGGTGAACGTGCGTGTCATGCTGTAGAAAAACGGGTTCCTAGCCTCACTTTCTTCTGGATCTTATTTCGCTTGAACGTACCAAAAAATCCTCACAGGCAATT
Source organism: Andricus quercusramuli (assembly GCA_932178445.1). Lineage (NCBI taxonomy): Eukaryota > Metazoa > Arthropoda > Insecta > Hymenoptera > Cynipidae > Andricus > Andricus quercusramuli. Next base: position 6,002 of record CAKNXH010058586.1, on the reverse strand, counting down.
TAATGGCATATAACCATAAGCTTCAGACCCCAGGTATTTAAATTGAATTGTTTTCATGATGAATAAGAGTACTTACCTCCCTTAATCTCGAATTACAATTCGGTTCCCATTCATCGCGTCTACAATTTTCAACCCATATTTTTAGCCTTTCGCTTTGTCCTAGTGGAAAACGATAAAGTTTAAAATCATCTTCGCTTCTGTTCTTACAAAACGTAGCACTACAGCAAACCATTTCTATATTATATTCTAAGCTTAATTTTAACTAAAACATAAGACATGCTTATCGCATTGTTTCCCGCCAACTGTCCAGGAACCAATATGGCGGTTGCATATTCCTCTCTAATACAGTACCCTAATATTAGTTGATATTATGTATTGAACTGTATAGAATGTGACGCAGCGCCACCTGGTGAAATATATATTGTGCAAGGAGCGTTCACCAGTGGCCCCAACTTTGGCATGTTGAGCTACTGCGCTTGCCCGGCGCAGCGGTCCTCATTGGTCGCAGTTGGCGCGCGACTTAAACCGGGTATAATTAACAATTATTGAAATAAAGTAGAGAATTATTATCATTTGCACATTAGTATTCATATTTCGATGAAAAAGGTTTTTGAATAAAAAAATGTTTATTTAAAGATCAAAGAATACTTATTTGCAATATTTTTGAATAAAAGTAGGTCTTTGGAACTCAAAAAATAAACTATTAAATACAAAATATACGCATCATTCTTTTTTTTCCAACCTTGCATCACAAATTACGTAATTTCTAATATTAACGTGCAATTTATAATAATTATCTACTTTAATTTCAATAATTGTTAATTATACCCAGTTTAAATCGCGCGCCAATAGCGACCAATGAGGACCGCTGCGTTGGACAAGCGCAGTAGCTCAACATGCCAAAGTTGGGGCCACTAGCGTTCATGACGCAGAAACTCTTCTCCTCATCACGGATTAGCTCTCGTGTAGCTGTTTGATGCTGCCTGACGGGGAGCACCTCTCTGGGAGCAAGAGTAGGCGGTCGGCAGTGGTGACCTCGAACACGATTTCTGACGTCAGTCCACATCAGGCTGTGGTCACTAGTATAGGCAACCGCGAGGGCACATATTCTGGTCCTGTTTTGCGGGCTCGTTAGATGGCTCTGTAGGTCTTTCCCCGCTACACGTCGCTGAGGGTCCACGTTTCATCTATCTCTCTTACTCCTTCGTAGTTTACCGAACGTCAACACATGTCCGAATTTACACAACCTAACCTGTGCTAACCTGTAAAGAAGTGCTTGAGAGCCGATATATAATTTGTTGTCGTCATTTTCGACCTGATTATTATCGTTGCAGTACACAGGTGGAAAAAACTAAGAGAGGGAGCAGTGTTGAACAAGCAGTATTAAACAAAAAGAGAAAACTTTCATTCATAGAAATGATTAAACGTTTTAAATGAAAACTGCCGAAGATATAATCTTTGAAACTGCTCTCAAACACATGAAAAAAAAAACCAATAGAAAAACAAACAGAAATACTTAAATGATAATTCCAGTAATTATTTAAGTATTTCTATTTATTTTTCTATTGGTTTTTTCAAGTTATTAAGTTTTTTGATTAGATTATCTACAAATAATCTGGATATATATATATATATATATCTTGATGACCTGCGGGCTCGTTTGATGGCGCCACCGTCGAATATACGCTGTCGCTTCTAAAGCATTGAGTTACCACAGCCTGGTCCACATTTGCTAGCCTAACCGTTTGCTACGCGTTCGCGTGGTCCGAACGCGTTGAGAGCTGCCCAATGTTCGGCTAGCCACGACCATTCCCTCTCTGCCAGGGATGTGCAGTTACGCGTAACTGGAGGGTTTTGAAGTAAAATACCTAGAGGTGGAGTCTCATATGGGCAGAAAACGTCGGCGTAAAGGAGAAACTCATGAGAGTGGAAGAGACAAATAGATATGTCCGTCTCTCTCACTCTCATTAGTTTCTGCTTTACGCCGACGTTTTCTGCCCACATGGGACTCCACCTTAAGTCAAGTATTTTACGTAGAAAACAGGTAAAATACCTAGTAAATTACGTACCAAGATGGCGGACCTGTAGAACTGTACATAACCTCACTTTTTGGAATTTCTGGTATCGGCATTCGTAAGGGCGTAAGAGTTGTTTTGCAATGCCTATATTGTCAATTGAAAAATAATAATGTGAACCTGGGATGGGCAGTTACGCGTAACTGGAAGTTTTTTACGTATGATACCTAAACGAGGTATTTTACGTAAAATACCTGGAATATGTAAAATGCATGTAGAAAACCTCTGATTGGCTGTCTGATTCGAGGTTTCAATTTCCCGCCTCAGAGGTGGCGCCCTCATATATAAAACAAGACGTAATTTACATCATGTAGAAAACTGCTGACGTAAAATACCAGGTAAATTACCGTAGAAAACCGAGTAAATTACCACGAGTATTTTACTTGCCCATCGCTGCTCTCTGCTCTCCACACGACTCTTCCTACGTCGGGTAGCGCGAACAGACCTTTAAGTTCCTAAGACTGGGAAAATATGAACAGGCGAGGAGTGCGTCAGGAACGCTTGGAGCGCTCACCCAGTATTTCGCTCCCAGTCCCTGGAAATATGTACTTTGAAAATAGTACGAGAGTCAGGTGAGTTATTGGATCCGAGAACTCAACTGTACCTACGATAATGATAAAATGTTTTTTTATTTATGAGTTAAAAAAAAAAGTTTTACCTACATTATTCTGATTTTTTCCACGAGTGCAGAAATATAAGTATGAGAGTAGAGAATGTATAAGTACAAAATCAAATAATGTAAAAAATGCCCATACATTTTATTATAATTCTAAGAAAATAATTATTGTATGCGAAGGATATTACTTGTACATTTTTAATTGTGTATTTATTAATAAGTTCATGTGCTTATTATGGTTACAATTTAAAAGCAAATAATGTTCAATAAATGCTCACATATTGTAATAATAATGACTATTGTAATTAATCATTCTAAAAAAAGAATTATTCGTCTGGGCGAATCAAACAATTTCTAATGGGTTCGTTTTGAAAAAAAGTTTTTTTTTTCAATTTTAATTTGAAATATCAAAATACAAAGTTTCAAATGAAAAACGTATCGGTGGATATTTCCATTCACGAAAATATTAGAAGAAAGTTAATGGCCAGAATATAGTTCGGAAAGACCAGTCCAGGTATAAGGGTTCTAAATTTTTTGTAGTTTGACTCATGTACACGGCACACTCTCTTCACCTACCCCACTCACACACGTTAAGCGTAAAAGCACTGGTCCATGGCACTAGCGCCTCCGCGTTGCTGGTTCCCTAACTAAGTCTTCCCCTGCCATCTCGCACCCCTTAGCGTGCATGAAGCTGCCCATTGCATTGTCTCCTCTATACCTATCTTCCCTCTACACTCCCACCTCATCACTGCACCCAACCAATTCAAGTAAGCCATTTTTTACGTGTAACACGTAAAATACGTACAAACGTTTGAGTTACGAGTAACCATGCAACCCTGCCTACCTTTGAGTATTGATGGACCCTGGACTGGACAAGAACAGAAGAAAACTGCGTGAAGAAGGATTTATGACAACAAAGTGCTCTTAGCAAAGTAGGTTTAAATTTTTTGTTCAATACGTGAAACAAATGTCTCACGTTCAGTACATGGATGAACTGGTTAAGGAGTATTTGCTTTTTAGAGGTTTCAGTCAAGCACTGAAAGCTTTCGACAATGACCTGAAAGCAGAAAAAGAGAAAGGTTTTCGGGTAAGAAGTATATCTAATGATTACTGTTAGTGGGTGTTGAAATTTTCTGAGCGCTTATTTCAAAAAATTAGTATACGTTGTAATTGACGCTATAGTAGTGGCAGCGAAGTGTCATTGTTTAGCTAACAAAAGTAGGGTATGTGGCATGCGCGTGAATGAGGTTATTTTAGACCAAGAATTACCCTAATAGCACTAATAGCAGTGTGACGTTCAAAATAATGAGAGTAATTTATTTATTATTAACTAGTAGATTATAATGAACACATTAATCATTAAAAAGGCAATTATAATTGCACCAGCGAAACATTTGAGGCGAGTTAACCTCAAAATCTCAAGGAGAGTGCTCAGAGGTGGTTCTGACCACCGCTGTTAGGTGGCGCAAAAATCGAATACACGAAATTTGAATTTCATTATACTCCGATATTATCGCTACGAATGAAACATTTCAATTTTAACAAACAAAAAATGAAATGGTTGAGTATTTCAGAAAATTGTCTTCTAATATTTTCAGAAGAACATTGTAATTTTCAAGATTTTCCAATTTCTCGACGGATTTCAAAAGGGGTCGATAAACCTTCCGAGAATCTGGAAGGAAAATTTGAAGGTCGAGTATGGAGCTCCGGCAAATTTTGCCGTATTTAAAGTTTTTAGTCCGGCAACATTTTTGTGTAAATAAGGAACTTTCTGTTCTGATTATATTTTTTGCTACTTTGGAAAAATAGTAGAATATTTTACTATTTTATTATAAAATGAGGAATATTAAGTTATAAATATACACAAAGTGTCATATAATCAAGAACATTACACACTAAAAGCACACTAGAGAATTGCCCGTCACTTCACTATTCCTATATAATGGGGAGATTACGATATCCGTGGCGACAAAGTTTTTATGTGGACTCCTATAGGATTTTTGGCGAGAAACACGAATCTGAAATTTTTAAATCGATATCTCGAATATTTTTCGAGATATCGATTTCTTTATGTTAAAATGATTGTCTTGTTTTTGATTAACATATTTTCTGAATATCGATTTCTATGAGATTTTTTGCGGAAAACACGGATCTATGATTGTTAAATCGATATCTCGAATAGTTTTCGATATACCGATTTTTTATGTTAAAATTATTGATTTTCATTTTTGATTAATATAAGTTCTAAATATTGATTTCGATGGGATTTTTTGCGAGAAACACGCATCTGACATTTTTAAATCGATATCTGAAATAGTTTTCGATATATCGATTTTTTCTGTTGAATTGAATAATCGAATAATACAGATGTCACCCCTATCTCTTTCCAATGTCTAGTGCGGTACGGGAAAGCACCCCTGTGATTGGTCACAGAAATAAGGAAAGGTCACACCCCTACCCCTTTTCCAACGCCTCGTGGGGGCGGGAAGGCACACCTGT
>CAKNXH010058584.1:20863-34007 GCA_932178445.1 Andricus quercusramuli | reverse complement strand
CTGTCTTTTCGCTGGAATGTTCAACAATTTCATTGACATTTTTTTCAGTCTTGGCTAAAAAAATCTTTATTTGTTGAAAATTCGTCTTTTCGGTTAGAAAATTCGTCTCTTTGGTAGAAAATTAATAATTTCGGGTTGAAAATTTAACTGTTTCGTGGAATTTTTCTTTTTGTTATTTGAAATTTGTTTACTGAAAATTGATCATTTTTGGTCGAAAATTGAATTATTTGTTTGCAAATTGATTTATTTTGTTGTTGTTCAAATACCAACTATTTAATTTTTCGTTGAGAATTCATCTTTTTGGCGAAAATTCCCATTTTCGTTTTGAAAATTCAACCATTTTTGGTTAAAGTTAATTTTTTTTCAAGACAAGACTATCTGGTTGGAAATTCATTTTTGTAATTTCAAGTATTTTGTTAAGAAATCATCAATTTTGGTTGTAAATTCTACTGTTTTTTGAACATTCGTCTATTTCGACAGAAAATTCATCCTTTTGGATTTAAAATTCACCTTTTTGTTAAGAATTAAACTGTATTTTAAAAAATTCGATTATTTCGTTAAAAACAAAATTTTAATTTCGTCTAAACAAAATACAAAAATTGTTGACCAAATAGTGAATTTTCAACTCAAAAGAAGAATTTTCAATAAAGAAGATTAATTTTCAAAACTTTCCACGAAATACATAGATTTTCAACCAAAAATGGTATAGTGAAATTTTCAGTTACAAAAATAATTTTCAGTAGAAAAAGGCTAATTTTCCATGAAGTATTTAAATTTTTATGAAAAAAAAATCAACAATAAAGATTAATTTTCCACCAAAAAAGACGAATCGTCAACCAAATACATGCATTTTCAACCAAACAGTTGAATTTTTTTACCACAACAAAAAATAAAAAAATCCAAAAAATGGAAAACCAAAACAGAATAGATCACTTTTCAGCAAAAAAATTAATTTTCAACCAAAAAGACACAATTTTTTAACAAAACAGTTCAATTGGCTACTAACAAGATGAAACAAAATATATGACTTTTCAAAAAAATAAATTTTCAACCAAAAAATATATATTCGTTACGAAAAAAAGTATTTTTAACCAAACAGTTGAATTTTCAACTAAAAAAAGATACATTTTAAACCCAAAATGGAATAGTTACATTTTGAGATCCAAAAAATTAATTTTCAACAATTTTGTTTCATCTACAACCTTAGAAATTAATTTTTAATAACAACAACAAATAATTTTATATAAATTTCTAACGCTAAAGTTGAATTTTTATCGAAAAAAAATAAATGTATTTTCAACCAAGAAAGATGAATTTTCAACCAAAACTGGACTTTAGTTAAATTTTCAGTTAAAAGAATTAAATTTTGTTAATTTTCTACCAAAAAGACAAATTTGAGAGCAAATACATGAATTTTTGACCAAATAGTTGCATTTTCAACATAAAAGATTACTTTTGAACCAAGATGATTAATTTACTACCAAAAAATACAAATTTTCGGCAAAATTATGAATTTTCAACTGAAAAAAATAACGAATTTTCTCCAAAATAGATTAATTTTAGAACAAAGAGTTGAATTTTCGGCCAAAAAAATTAACTTTCTATCAAAAAAGACGAATTTGAAACCAAAAACAAAATAGTTAATTTTCAGTTAAGTAAATTAATTTGCAGCCCCAGAAAATCAATTTTTAATCAAATATTTTAATGCTTAATCAAAGAAATGAATTTTCTACCAACAAGACAAATTTTCAACTAAAAATTCGAATTTTTAACAAAAAATATGAATTTTCAAAGAAGATTGATTTTCTAAAAAAAAAGCCGATTTAAAAAAAAGACCAGCATTTCCAACGAAATAGTTGAATTTTCAACTAAAAAAGAAAAATTTTCAACCAAATTGATAATAATGAACTTTGATAGAAATTAAATTTTTTTTATTATGAAATTAATAAACTATTGAACTTTGAACTCAAAAAGATCAAATTTCACCCAAAAATGAAATAATTAAATTGTTAGAGAGAAAAAATGATTCTCAACCAAATTGTTAAATTTTTTAAGAAAATGATCAATCTTCAACTGAAATAAGTGAATTTTAAATGAAAAAGATGAATTTTTAACTATTTAGATTAACTTCTACCAAAAAGATGAATTTCCAATAAAATACACGGATTTTCAACCAAAAAAAAGATAAATTTTCAAACCAAAAAAAGTAATTTCAAAAGCAATAGTTACATTTTTAATCAAAGTGATTTGCAACAATGAATAATCATTTTTTACCAAAATGAACGAATTATTAAGAAAATACACGAATTCAACCAAAACGATCAATTTTCATCCAAACGAAAATACAACAATTAAGTTTTGAGGTCAAACAATTAATTTCAAGCAAACCGAAGAATTAATTTTCGATAAAATAGTTAAACTACCAATAAAAAAGGATGCTTTTAAAACTAAATGGTTGAATTTTCGATTTAAGAATTAATTTTTTTACCAAAAAAGATTAATAAAAAAAAAAACAGTTGAATTTTCAACCAGAGGATGGACTTGTAACAAGTAAAATAAATGTTGAACCAAAAAATACGAATTTTAAACAAGAAATATAATACAAGACTTCTGAATCCGGAAAGATGAATTTTTTTACAATAAAGTTAAATTTTCCACCAAAAAATATAAATTTTTAACATAAAAGTTCATTTTCAGCCGAATAGTTGAATTTTTTTACCAAAATAGTTGAATTTACAACAAAACAGTAGAATTTTCATGAAAAATGGATGCATTTTTTATACAAAAAATTTTTCAACAAAAAGTTGAATTTTTAACACAAAATCATGTTTTTTTCAACAAAATTGTTGATTTTTTAACACACGTATTAACTTTTCAACTAGAAAAGATTAATTTTTAACAAAAGAGTTGAATTTTCAAACCAAGAATATGATTTTCGACCAAAAATGGTAATTTAAAAATAATATTAGACTTTACAAGCCAAAAAGATGAATTTTCTGCAAAATACTTAAATTTTAAACCCGAAAATATGAATTTTCAATCGAGAAGGGAGTTTCTGAACAAAGCATTTAAACTTTTAATCGAAATTGACGATTTTTTATCCAAATAGTTTAATTTTCTACCAAAATAGTTTCCATACGAGTTTTTTAAAAAAAGTTCACTGTACATCAAATGGTTATATTTTCTACCAAAAGAGTTGAGTTGTTAACCAAAGCAGAATATTTTTTAACGAAACAGTTGCATACGTAATCACGAAAGATGAAATTTTAACAAAAAGTGATGAATTTTCAAAAAAATAATTGAATTTTCAACAAAAGTGGTTAATTTTCAACCAAGAAAGGTTTCTCAGTCAAGAAAAAAGTCAATCATGTGAATTGCTTAATTTTAAAACTAAAAAGGTAAATTTGTTATAAAAGAGGTAAATTTTCAAACTACAAAATTTGAATTTTCCAAAAAAAGGTTACTTCTTAAGTAGATAGTTGAATTTTCAAAAAAGGCAGTTAAATTTTCAAGTAAAAATATAAATTTTCAACCGAAAATAAAGTAGTTCAATTTTCAGCTAATAAAAAAATTTGTAACAAATAAAATTTATACCTGGCCTCCAGGACACTTCCAACATTCCCCTATTTCACCCCCCACCCACTCACTTCACCCTTCGCCTCCTTCCTTAACTTCTTCCTTATCCAGTTCCCCTTCTCGCTTCCTTATCTACTTCCTCTTCTAGTTCCACCATCTAACACTCCCCTTTCCCTGCTTCCCTTCCCCAGCACATACTTTCCCTCCCCTATTCACATAATTTCTAATAAATTCCTCTCACTTATACTCATTTCTCATACTTGTCCTCTGTAATCTTCCCTACTTCCCCTCCTCACATTATCCTTCACTTGTCCTACTTCTGCTTCCCCATTTCCGACTCATTCTCACTACTTTTCGTACCTCACCTACTTCCCCGCCCCTCATTTTCCCTCACTTTCCGTTTCTCCCGTCCCCTATTTCCTTCCCATTTTCCCTACTTCACCTACCTTAATTTTCCCTGAATTCCCCAACTTCCACTCCGCCCTTTTCCCTCACTTCTTCTAATACCCATTCCACTACTTCTCCTACTTTCCCTTCCCTCACTTCTTCTAGTCTGCCATTTTTCATTCCCCCTACTTTACCTCCCCTCATTTCACTTCACTTCCCCTACTTTCCCTCCTTTCATTTCCCCTCACTTCCCCTCCTGAGAAAAAAGCACTGTTTCTGCCTGGGACAATGAAACCCTAAAAGATATAAATAACCTTACAATCAATATTGTTAGTTTCCAGAAAAAATTGGAAGCGAAAGTTATTCTATCTTAGACTTTTTCGATTGAGAAGTTGGAATTAAATGAAAATAAAACGAGTGCGTTAGTGGAGAAGAGTTTCTCGAATGTAAGAGAAACAGCCCAGAAAAAACAAAGTGACTTGAACTATAAACATGAAAGCAGAACGAAGTAATAAATATATTTTCTCCAAATTTAAATTAATTGAAATGATTACTAATTCCAATCAGTGACAGTATTTTTGCTATGCATCAATTATTCTTACTGACAAATTAGTCAGTTTTACTGAATATTTGAATTTTCAAGCCAAAAAGACGAATTTTTTAAAATTCAATTGAATTAAAAAAATTTTAAAGAAAATAAGTAAGACATTAATTAAGTCGTTCAAACTGTCCCCTGCCACACTCTCCCACCTTCTTCTTCCTACTCTATTCCCCCTTCTTTTCGCTTCCCCAGCTGACTCTCCCCTTCCCCTACATCGCTTACCTAATCCCCACCCCCCCCCCTAGACCCCTCATTTCTGAGTATTTCTGCTAATTACCACCAATTCCCCTACTTTCCCCCATTTCCCCTACTTTCGTAATTCCCCCCCCCCCCCCTAATTTATCCTTAATTCCCTAAACTTTCCCTCATAACACTCTTTTTACTTTCCTCGCTTCCCCCCTTCATTTTCACTCGTTTCCCATACTCCCCATCTTACCTCATTTCCCTTAATTTCCCCCTCATTTTAGGAAAAAATTAATTTTCAACCAAGTACTGGAATTTTCAAAACAAAAATTCTATTTTCAACAAAACAGTAGAATATTCGACATAAAAGTATAAATTTTGAAAAAAAGTTCATTTTTTACCAAATAGTTGAATTTTTAACATAACAGTTGAATTTCTAACCAGAAAATATGAATTATGAGAAAAAATGATGTTTTGAAAACAACATGGTTACATTTTCAAAATAAAAATTAATTTTGAAAACAAGATTAATTCTTCAAAAAACAGTTTAGTTTTTATACAAAAAGGATAAATTTGTAATAAATTACTTGAATCTGTAAGAAATGAGTTAAATTTTGAACAGAAAAAAAAAACAAGAATATTCAACCAAAAAGTTAAGTTTTAACCAAACAGTTGATTTTTCTACCAAGGTAGTTGAATTTTTAACAGAACAATTTAATTTTTAACAAAAAAATTGAATTTTTAAGAAAGCAATTGAAATTTCAACAAAAGCAGGATTTTTCAGAGCTAAATAGTTGAATTTTCATCACAAAAATTAATTTTTCAACCAGAAAAAAATAATAACTCTCAAGAAAACAGTCGAATTTTCAACCAAAAAGGATGAATTTGTAACAAATGAATTAAGTTTTCAACTATAGAATTACATTTTTAACCAGAAAAAAAACATGAATTCTCAGCCAGAAACATAATACCAGACTTTTCAAGCCAAAAGATGAATTTTCAACAAAACAGTTTAATTTTTATCCCGAAAATATGAATTTAAAAAAAATATATAATTTTCAACCAAGTAGTTGAATTTTAGCCAAAAAGGGTGAATTTGTAATGAATTAATTGAATTTATGAAAAATGAAATAAATTTAAACAAAAAAAAAACATGAATTTTCAACCAACAACATAACGTTAGAGTTTTTATGCCAAAAAGACGAATTTTCAACAAAAAAGTTGAATTTTTAACCTGAAAATATTAATTTTTAACGAAAAAGTTAAGTTTCAACCAAACAGTTTAATTTTTTACCAAAGCAGTTGCATTTTCGACAAAATAATTTAATATCCAATAACATATTAATTTTTTAAAACCCACTTGAATTTTCAACAGAAAATGATGCTTTTGTGACAAAAAATTTGAATTTTCAACCGAAAAGGACTTTTTTTAACAATACAGTTGAATTTTCAAGCTCAAAAGATGAAATATCCACAACAAAGTTCATTTTTATCCAAATAGGTGAATTTTGATCAATGGTAGATGAAATTTTTTATAAAACAGTTAAATTTTTATCAAAAAAGTTCACTTTTAACCAAATAGTTATATTTTCTACCAAAATAATTTATTTATAAACTAAAACAGATTAATTTTCAACCAAATCGTTACATTTCTTTTGCATTTCATTTCTAATTATTTCCGCTAATTCTTCTCATTTCCCCTCACTACTTCTCGTTTTCCATACTCCAAACCACACCCTTATTTCTCCAATTTCCCCTCACTTACCCGCCCTTTATTTCCCCTCGTTTAAAATGCTCCCAATTACCACATTTTCTCTCCTACCACTCCTTCCAATCACTTCCCGTCACTAATTCCCCTCACTTATCCCCTCTAATTTACCCTCAGACACACCCCCCTCTAATTTCCCTTCACTTACCTCTCTTATTTCCCTTTGTTTCCCATACTCTCCATCACCTCATTTCCCCTAATTGCTCAACATTTTTCCTCGCTTCCTCTACTCCCTCACACCTAATTCTCACTCCTTCCCTTCATTTCCCCGTTTACAATTTCCCCTCACTTCCCATCGTTTCAAATTTTTCCCATCACATCACTTCCCCTAATTTCCCCCTCATTTTCCCTTACTTACTCTACTCCAACTCCCCTCATTTCCTCTAATCCTCGCTCGTTTCTCCCCACTTATTTTAATTTCCCTCTCATATATTTCCCCTTATTAGAAAAAAGTATGACGGACGGACTGGGCTACGAAACCCTAACAACTGATTCACAGCTAACGGAATCATAGTTACTGATTGAAATCAGTAAAAAAAATGAAATGATAAAGGTTTAGAAAGGGGGCAAGTAGTCGTCGTGGATTTGCGAAGGGTTAGTGAATGGTAACTCGGAGAGACGTTTGGCGGAAGTAAAGCAGGGCATTTTTGTTCCAGAGCCACAATGAGATGCCGGATTTCTTTTTCCGTCTCCGGATAGTAACCTTTATTCTTGTAAGGCCGGAATTACAAATTTCAACCCCTGACCCTACCGCCTCTTACTTATTCCCCCGTGTCTTGTGCTTCGTCGCGATAGCACGTTTTATTGTTAAGGTGATTTAGAATCTTCAGCGGAAGGCGACCACTTCCAGATACAAGGCCGGATCTGCGGACTCTGATTAGCACAGACCACGTTCTTAATTTAGCTGATCAAAATTCAAATTTTACTCAATTTTCTTCAACTCTGATTTTTCTACAAGTAGAATAAAGTGATTGTACATGAAATCAAGGAACGGAACCCCCTACTTTTCAAGGGTCAAGGGTCCTTGGGCCTAAATGGTCCAGCAAGGGTAAGGTTCGGACCTGGACCATTAAGAATTTGGAAGGTTTGGATCTCAACCCTTTCAAACATGAAGATTCCGGGTCCGGACCTGGACACTAAAAAATTTAAAAGGTTCAGGTCCAGATCCGTATCCTTTCGAACTTAAGGGGTCCGGGTTCGGACCTTGACTCTGGAGAATTTCAAAGGTCCAGGTCCAGATCCGAACTCTTTCGAACTTAAAGGGTCTGGGTTCGGACCTGCACCCTTAGGAATTTAAAAGTTTCGGATCCCAAACCTTTCGAAATAAAAGGGTCCCGGTTCGAAACTGGACCCTTAAGAACTAAAAGATTCCTATCTCTACCCTTTCAAACATGAAGAGTCTGGGTTCGGACCTGGACTCTTAAGAATTTAAAACCCGCAATCTTGAGAAATTAAAAGAGTCCGGATCCGGAATCTTCAGAATTTAAAAGCTCCGGGTCCGTATTCGAACCTTTTCGAACTTAAAGGATCCGGGATCGGACCTTGACCCTTAATAATTTGAAAGGTTGAGGTCCGGATCCGAACCTTTTCGAACTTAAAGGATCCGAGTTCGGACCTGGACTCTTAAGAATTTAAAAGGTTCGGATCCCAACCCTTTTGAAATTAAAGGGTCCTGGTTCGAAACTGGACCCTTAAAAATTTGAAAGTTTCGATTTTGGACCCAGACCCTTAAGGAATTAAAGTGCCCGGATACAGACCTGGACCATTAGGAATCAAAAAGCTCCAGGACCAGACCTGAACCCTTTCGAAACTCAAGGGACCGGGTCTGGACCTGGACCCTTAATAATTTGACGGTCCGGGTCCAGATCCGAACCCTTTTGAACTTGAAAGATCCGGGTTCGGACCTGGACCCTCAAGAATTAAAAAAATTCCTATCTCAACCCTTTCAAACATGAAGAGCCTGGGTTCAGGCCTGGACTCTTGAGAATTTAAAACCCGGAACCTTGAGAAATTAAAAGGCTCCGGATGCGGACTCTTCAGAATTTAAAAGCTCCGGGTCCGTATTCGAACAATTTCGAACTTGAAGGATCTGGGTTCGGACCTTGACCCTTAAGAATTTGAAAGGTTGAGGTCCAGATCCGAACTCTTTCGAACTTAAAGGGTCCGGGTTCGGACCTGGACCCTTAGGAACCTTAGGAATTTGAAAGGTTTGGATCTCAAGCCTTTAGAAATTAAGGACTCCGGGTTCGAAATTGTTCCCTTAAACATTTAAAAGGTTAAATTCTGGACCCTGACCTTGAGGAAATTAAAGTGTCTGGGTACGGACCTGGACCATTAAGAATTAAAAAGGTCCGAGGCCAGATCTGGACCCTTTGGAACCTCAAGGGACCGGGTCTAGGCCTGGACCCTTCATAATTTGACGATCCGGGTCCAGATCCGAACCCTTTTGAACTTGAAGGGTCCGGGTTCGCACCCTAAGAATTTAAAAGAACATCTTAAGAATTTAAAAGGTTCGGATATCAACCCTTTCGAAATTAAAGGGTCCGGATTCGAAACTGGAACCTTAAAAATTTAAAAGGTTCGAGTTTGGGCACACACCCTTAAGAAATTAAAGTGTCCGGGTACAGACCTGGACCATTAGGAATCAAAAAGCTCCAGGATCAGATCTGAACCCTTTCGAACCTAAAGGGACCGGGTCTGGACCTGGACCCTTAATAATTTGACGTTCCGGGTCCAGATCCGAACCCTTTCGAACCTAAAGGGTCCGCGTTCGAACCTGGACCCTTGAGAATTGAAATGGTTCAGAGCCGGGCCTGGACCATTGAGCATTTGAAAGGTCCGGGACCAGATCCAAACCCTTTCGAATCTAAAGGGTACGGGTCTGGACCTGGACCCTTAATAATTTGAAAGGTCCGGGTCCAGATAAGATCCCTTTCGAACCTAAAGGGTCCGAGTTTGGACCTGGACCCTCAAGAATTCAAACCCCGGAACCTTAAGAAAATGAATGGTCCGGACCCGGTCCCTTAAGAATTTAAAAGGTCCGGGTTCAGATCCGAACACTTTCGAACTTGATGTTTCCGGGTTCGGACGTGGACCCGCAAGATTTTAAAAGTTTCGGGTCCGGACGCAGACGCTTAAGAATTTAAAAGGTCCAGAACAGAACCCTTTCGAACTTAGAAGGTCCGGGTTCGGACCTGGACGCACTCAAATTTAAAAGGTTTGGTTTATGCATCTTGGAGTTTGCATTTTATGAATATCAGCCTACTCACCGTAAAAACTGTGAGGACATTTTGGTTGCAGATAATAGAATTTGCGGTTATTTATGAAAATTTACCATATGTACCTGTAAAATTACCATAAATGACCGAATATTTTCATAAATTTCCGGAAATTTATGGGAATTTTTAAAAACGAATTTTGGGTTATGCATGTTAAGTTACCATAATTACCTGCAAAATTATCATAAATTATCGAAATTTCTCATAAATTTCAGGAAATTTATGGAAATTTATAAAAATGAATTTTGGGTAATCCATAGTAAGTTACCATATGTACCTGTAAAGTTACCATGAATGACCGAAATTTTTCATAAATTTCCGCAAATTTATGGGAATTTTTAAAAACGAATTTTGGGTTATTCATGTTAAGTTACCATATTTACCTGCAAAATTACCATAAATTGCCAAAATTTGTCATAAATTTCCCGAAATTTATGGAAATTTTTAAAAATGAATTTTGGGTGCGTTACCATATTTACCTTAAAATTACCATAAATGACCGAAATTTTTCATAAAGTTCCGGAAATTTAAAGAAAAGAATTTTGGGAAATTCATGGTAAGTTACCAAATTTACCTGTAAAATTACCATAAATGACCGAAAATTCTCATCAATTTCCGGAAACTTCAAAAAATAAATTTTGGGTGATCCATGGTAATTTACCATATTTACCTGTAAAATAACAAAAAAGGACCGAAAATTTTCATAACTTTCCGGAAATGTTTAAAAATGAATTTTGGGTAAACTATGGTATGTTTTTATCTATGGTATGTTGCCATGTTTACCTGTGAAATTACCATAATTTATCGAAATTTTTCATAAATTTCCTGAAATCTATGGAAATTTAAAAAAATTAATTTTGGGTAATCTATGGTAAGTTACCATATTTAGCCGTAAAATTAATATAAATGACCGACATTTTTTATAAATTTCCAGAAATTTATGGACATTTTTAAAAATTGAATTTTTAAATTAATTAATAAATAAAAAAAAATAATTTTCAACAAAATAGTTATATTTTCAACCAATAACATAAATTGTGAACCAAATAGTAGATTTTTCAACCAAAAAAGATGAGTCTTCAACGAAAAATGTAATAATTGGATTTAAAAATAATAACGATAATTTTTCAAAAATCTCAACTTAATGAAAAATTGAATTTCCAACAAAATGGCACAAACTTCAACCGATAAGATGAATTTTTAAGTAATTAGTTGAAGTCTGAATCATGTAGTGAAATTCTCAAACAGAAAACATCAATTTTTAGCAAAAAATCGTATAGTTGAATTTTCAAATAAAAACGATAAATTTTCAGTCAAAAATAAAATAGTTCAATTTTTGGTCGAGAAAATTATTTTTCAACCTAACAGAAAAGTAATTTTCAACAAAATATTTAAATTTTCAACTTGGCACGAGAATAATTTTTGGGCTACCAAAAATGATAATGTTAAATTTTACTTTAGGAAAATGAATTTTCAACCGAACGAAAAAAAAGAATTAAGAAAAAAAATAGATAAATCTTCAAACGAAAGAATAAATTTCTAACAAAGTGTTTGAACTTTCAATCAAGCAGTTTAATTTTTAACAAAAAAGATTTTTTTTTAGCAAAAAATGTAAATTTTAATTTTCAATTAAAAACGATCAATTTTTCCAAAAATGGAATCGTTAAAGAAAATTTAATGGTTAGGAAAATAAATTTGCAACCGAATAAAAACACTTTTTGACAAAATAATTAAATCTTCAGTCAAAAAAATAAATTTTTAACAAATCAGTCCAATTTTCAACTAAAAACAATGAATTTTCTGCCGAAAATGTACTAGTTAAATTTTCGGTTAGCAAACTTAATTGTCAATTAATTAGTAAACGAATTTTCATCAAATTAGTTAAATCTTCAACTGACGCAATGAATTTTTAACAAAGTAGTTGAACTTCCAACTAAAAACTGAAAACCAAAACACAATTGAAGGAATTTGAGAGTTATATTTGTTTTCTACAGGATGTTTAGTAATTTTAAGAATAATTTTAATTTGTTTAAACAATTTTTATTTGTTTAAACATTTTTTCCTCTGTAAATCGTAAAAATTTATTCTTTCCAGCAATTAATGACACAATTAATGAATTTTGCGAACAATATTTTCTTATTTAGGATATTTTGAAATTATTTTAATAATTAATAATTGTTAATAATCATTAATATATACCATTTTTCAGTCAGTTATGAATAGTTATTTTTTCATATCGTATTCGT
Source organism: Andricus quercusramuli (assembly GCA_932178445.1). Taxonomy (NCBI): domain Eukaryota; kingdom Metazoa; phylum Arthropoda; class Insecta; order Hymenoptera; family Cynipidae; genus Andricus; species Andricus quercusramuli. The sequence continues at coordinate 21,968 of CAKNXH010058584.1, read as the reverse complement.
TAAAATGAATAATTTTCCAAATGAATATCGGGTAATAAACATCAACGTACATTCGTACGTTGATTTTAATTTAAAAAAAATTGTTATTGTTTGAACAATATAGGGTATACGTTCTGAGATCTAATCTAGACTTTTCTCCACCTTTCCTATGAACATAGGATAACATAGGATAACATCCGTTATTTGTGTAATTATTTCCAGAAAATAATAACTTTTTACGATTTTGAAAAAAAATTGTTTAAATAAATGTAAATTGTGTAAACAATTGGAATTATTTAAAATATTCTTAAAAACTCGTCACTCATCGACTAAAAATAACTCATATTGAAACATTTTCAAAAAATACCGTCTTTAGCACGAATTTGATAGAAAACTGCTAGTTTGCATTTTTTAGGGCATTTTCCGGGCACAATAAAAGAGGATTTGGAGTGTAAATTAAAAGTTATTGAATGGAAATTATTCCTTGAATACTCCTCAAGAGGTGAGTATACTTTAATTTACAAAAAATTTATAACAAGTACATCTTTTTTCTATTTTTTTGAAAACTGAGATTTTCCCATTTAAAACCCCATGTTGATTTCAAAAGCCCGGGAGCACGGGTTACCGTTAAAAAAAATTGGAATTTTATTTTCTGAGCAACGTTTCGAGAGAGCTTGAATGCTGACATAATATCAAAAGTTAGATTCAGAGATGCGAATCTAGTCGATGGAGTTTCAAGTTTGAATGACCGGATCCGGAAGGGAGGAAGCGAATAGGAGTACGGCGATCGGCAAGCATTTAACCCCGTTTAATAGACTGTAAACGCAGCAGAAAAGGGCAGTTACCGCAAAATTTAATGGACAACTGATACTAATCCCCTGGGTACTTACTTTTCGAGTAACTAATCGAGATCTGTTAACACCATGCCGTAAACCCCATAGCAATACGTGACATGAAACCTCGGACTATAATATATATGTATATCTGCGGTCCTTTCACCCCATCAATCTTTCCTTAACTCATCTTACAAGAAAGAGATTATTCTTTTTCCAAAATAATCGAAAATTACATTTTTTCTAAATCGAAAACTCAATTTTCGTTAGGGACCGTACTTAAATTACGTAAC
>CAKNXH010058584.1:0-10119 GCA_932178445.1 Andricus quercusramuli | reverse complement strand
GGTTCAAGGTTATTTATTATCTCAATAAATTAAGCTATGAGAAAAACTAGGATAATTTATTGCTTTCTCATAGATTATACATGTAATCAAATTTTTTGCTTCCTTAATTTAATGCGCAAAAGATGAACGTGTACAGTTGTAATTTGATGATGGTAACTGTTTACGCAAAATTTGTTCCTCACAATTGCGCAATATCATTTTATAACGTCATCCAGAACATCCTATAAACTTATGGACTGTCCATAAACGACGTGACCGATTTCTGGCCATTTTTGAGCTTCGTTTTTTATTTTGAAGCCATGAGTCGATAGAAAGGGCCGCTTCTAGATCAAGATTCCTACCTTACTGACATCGAGAACATTCTACAGCTGAAGTGGTTCGTGTCCGTGCTAAGTTTCTAAAAAGTTCTGGATGACGTCATAAAATAATACTGCGCAATTGTGAGAAACGAATTTTGCGTGAACAACTTCAAAGCCATTTATTATCTCAATCAATTCAGCTATGAGAAAAACAAGGATAATTTATTGGGTTTTTATAGATAATGTATTTGATTAAAGAATCCTTTCTTTATTTATTTAATGCGCAAAACATGCAGGTGTATAGTTTCAATTTGACATGGGGGAACAGTTTACGCAAAATAGTGGGTTACATTTTCCCCTTTTCTTCAATAATTTTTCTTTTTCCCCCTGTTTTCAAGAGATTTCCCCTCTTATCCCCTTTATCTCGTTTTTCGCTGCAATGCGAACTGAATTGATAGAACCCGATAAGAAAATCCAACTATTTTTGTTGAAAAGTCTGCTATTATATTTTTGGTTCGAAGTTCATCTCGTTTGGATGAAAATTATATTTTTTGGTTGATCATTTATTTATTTTCTTGGAAATGCAACTAATTGGTTATCAAGTTATCCATTTGTTTGAAAATTAAACTATTTCATTTTTCTAAACTTAATCTTCTTGATTTCAAAATCATCTTTTGGGTTGCATATTAAAGTCTTCAGTTGAAAATTCACTTTTTTTATGATTCATCATTTCTATTGACAATTCATCTTTCTGGTTAATTTTTGAACAATTTTTTTGAAAATTTGTTGTTTCGTGTAATAATAGGTTTTGTCTACTAAAAATTCTACTATTCCATTTTTGATATAAAATTGATATTTTTATTAAAAATTGTCCTTTCTGGTTGAAAGGTCAACTGTTTTGTTGAAAATTTATATATTTTTTGAAAAATCGTTTTTTGCGTAGAAAAATAATCTTTTTGGTTGAAAATTCATCTTTTCAGCTTGAATATTCAACTATTCGGTTATAAATTAAAAGATTCCAATGAAAATTTCACTGTTAGGTAGAAAATTTATTTCTTTATAAAAAATCACGTTTCCGGCAAAAATGCAACTATTTTGTAAATAATTTATTTTTTTTTTCAAAGTGCAACTGTTGAAACATGCAATAATTTTGCGAAAAATTAAACCTTTTGTTTGAAAATGAACTTTTTCTTAAAAATTCATATTTTTTGTTGAAACTTCAACTACTTGGTAAAAAGTTGAACTATTTTTACGAAAATTTAATTATTTAGAAGAAAATTACCTTTTTATAATTAACATATATAAAATTACATTTTCTATAATCGTGGCACTGACTAGCCCACTTTTTCTAAAGAGTATTAGAGGATCCAAACAAAAAGGAAATTAGAGAAAGAGGAGGTAGAATTGGATGTGATGAGGCATGTAAAGAGAAGAAGAAAGAAGTAAGACAAAAATTAAGAAAATCGAGAATAGGAAAAAGTAGTGGAAAAGAATATAGGGGTGAAAGAAGGTGTAATATGAGTTGAGCGATAAAAAAGGAGGAACAAAAGGTTTGAAAAAGAAGTAGAGAAAGCTAGGATAGAAGAAGAGGTTTGTAAGTTAGTAAATAGAGAAAGGGAGGGGGATGAGGGAGAGGGAAGGAGAGGGATAGAGATGGCAGGATGAAAAAAATATTTGATCGATTTGCTAGGAGGGGTGCAAAAGAAAGCTAGGAAAGGAGGAAAAGATGGTAGGGGAAGAGACACGGAAGTGGACATAAGTGAAGAATAGTCAAGAATATAGTCAACTGTCAATAGTCAAGGTGTTAGGAATAATAAAAGATGGTAAGGCGCCTGTTATAGATGAGATTATAAATGTAGTCTGAAAATATGGGGGAACAGAACTAAAGGAATGGGCATGGGTAATGTTTAATAGAGTATGGAGAAGAGAAAAGTGGCCAGAATTACGCAAAATAGTAGCGGCAACTATAGTGAAGAAGGGCAAAAGAGGAGAGGTTAAAGATTACAGAGTCGTGATGCTCATGCCAATATTGTTTAAAGTATGATAGAAAAGGGGATACGAGAGGATTTATTAAATAGAAAATCACTCGGAAGAAGAAATATAGATGGTACATTGTGGCCCATGTAAGAGAAAGGATGAAAAACGGCGGGGGTAATGAAACAGATAAGGAGAAAAGGTTCAAAAATATTGTAAAAGGAGAACGTGGTTATTTGATACGCTAGTATGGGTGTTGGGCCATGGAGCAGAGATATAATGGAAGGAAAGCAAAAAGATTCAGAGTTGACAAAAAAGGTTGGAGGCTAGGGGTAGACCGGAGGACGTCTGGATATATGGTGAGAGAAGAAGCATCAGGAGGTAGAAGAAAGGAGATGGTGGACAATAGAATCAAAGTATGAAAAATTGGAGAAAGAGGAAAGGGGAAGATCATTAATATCAAGATGGGGAATGATTGAGGAATCAAAATAACATAAAGGTATAAGATGATAAAAGAGGAAGGAGTACCAAAAGGTGTTTAGAAAATGGATAGGGAGGGAGAAGATGGACAAGGCTAGCAAGATTTAGATCAGGAAACGAGATAAGTGATGGGATCTATTGGAAAAAGAAAGATAGAAGAAGGTGCAGAATCTGTGAATAGGAGGAAACATAGGAGCACGTATGTGAAGGATGTAGAAGAGGAATGGAAAATAAAAGAAGCTGCTCAGAAAATGTGGTGAATATTTTGGGTGAGGAAGGATTGGGTGAGGAGTAGATGCTATAAGAATCTAGCATACATTTCCACTTGCGTAAAAGGTATTTCCGTAGCTGGTTGTGATATGGATCCTGCATCTCCATAGAGGCATGTAAACCCCTATGGGGAAAATTATGATTAAAGAAGACCATGCCACTTTTCTCTATTATCTTCAATATCATATGCAAACATAATATGATTTTGTATATTCATATTATTTTGTACAAAATATAAGACACAATAAAGGTGCCGCTAAGTGTGCGTAGCCTGAGTAAGAAAGGATTCAGCGCTTAATTTACCGGTCTTGCTATAAATTATAGAAAAAAGTTCCAAAGGCTTGACTTTCTTTAATTTTATTTATGTCGTTACCAGCAGCCTCGAGATGAGAATCATGCACGCGCTTTTCTTGAGAATAATAAGGAGTCTACTTGAGATTGTTTACATCATTTCCCCATAAAAATTCTGGGAAATAATCGCGCTCTCGTGGCTCTTTTTGCGAAATAAAAAAAATATATAATAGCCGACCCGTAAGGGATGCGTCTGCGACCGAGAGGGCGAAGCACCCGAAGACGAAGTATTCTCATTATACTGCGTGATTTATGCGCGTGCCACCTTGCCGCCGGGAGATTTTAGGTTAGAGGCAAAGTTAAAAGAAAAATAAGGCTTATGGGGTGTAAAGTCGCGGAGAAGTAGGAGGGTGACTTTTGACATTAGGCAGCAAAGTCACGTCGAACGCACTTTGCCCGAAAGTTATTCACGATTTGCCTAAAAGATTATTGGGAAGCTTCAATTCAGGACAATAAAACGAGACATCTCAAACAACTGTACCTTCAATTGGTAATTCTTCTGTTACAATATATAATTGTTTTCAAGAGCCTTCTGAAGATACACGGAGAGACTTTCGGTATTAATATTTCTTTTATCGCATATTCATAATTAAAATAAAATATACGAATTTAGGGATAATCGAGGTACGGTTAGAAAAAGTCGAATAGTGACTATGAAAATGCAGACTAATATTTCTGATTGGAATAAATCGTAAGAATATTAGACTCTTACACACACAAAATAACGAAAATTGGTACAGTGCTTTGAAGGAAACGAAACAAACGCTTTGCAATCTTTCTAAACCACTATACGAAAAATGGGGGTCACGTGATCTTGTATTTCACGTTGGCGCATGGCAAAAAAAAAGACGGGTGGAAGTGTATGAACGCACACTACTACATGGGCTACAAATACATCTTTATATATATTTGTGTATTCTTTGACGACGCTCGCTGGCTACAGTGTGGTTTGTTTACGAATCCTCTATTAACACCTATACGCATATATAAAACTATCTTATATCTATAAATCGCACGCATTACGCTGAGACTTATGATTCTTTCTGCCCTTATATACTAACCAGTGAAACGTATCGCTACTTGTGAGAAACTAATAGTGCTGGGTCAAAAATTGTAGGTGCCCCGGACTTTATTATATATTTATATTGATAATTTATATGCTTATAAACTATAATTAAATAAATGCACTATTAACGCGACTAACATTTGCATGAAAAATTTGGTTTCAGAAACTTAAGAACTGAATTGAAAGATTGCTTGAGAATTATTTCAAAATTTCAAACACAAAATTAAAAGCAGTAATAAGGAAGTGAATTCAGGCAGCGACTTTTTTTTGAAAATTTAAAAGTAATTATCAGCTCATTTGAGACAGTAGCACAGAAGTTTATACTATTATTAAGCATATTTTGTGAGTATTTTATATGTTGAAACATATGAATACAAATATTACAAAATATTATCTTTAGAATTATCTCAGGGCGTCTACTCAAATTCTATAAAAAAATTTTCTGACAATCCCAGTTTTTTCCAGGTATCTATAGATTTTTTCAAGGTATAATTTTCCTGAATAAGGAGTCACTCAAGTATTAAGTATCGTAATTTTTATAGCAATTGTAATCATAAATCCCTTCAAAGTATTACATAATACCTAAAAAAAAGCCCTATCGTTTAGCATATCTGTGGATGGTTAAATTGTAATTACTTGAGTTTATTAAAAGTTTTATTAGTTTTAGTTTAGTTTTATTAAAATTTTTATATATAAAATCAAATAATGATGTTCCTTAATTTATGAAAGTAACTTTATAGAAGGACAAGAGCTTTCTTAATGGTACAAGATTTTAAAAATTTCCAACTTTTAACGAAAATGCCTTTGACACATTAGATATTTTTTAAAATTATTTTTTTTAAATTATTTTCATAGTAACTTGAAATTTAAAGCATTGTGAACTTATCACTTACGGCTTACGGGGTGACTGCTGGACCGAAAACCAAGAAATGACCAGGAATTTTTCGAACCCGGGAAAAACCGACAAATGACAGTGAATTTATTTTTTCACAGGGAATTTTACAAATTCTTAGAATAACCATTTATGAAATTACTTGGAATATCGCAAATACCATATCACATGATATAATTCAATTCAAAAAAAGTTCGATTTCAACTTTTTTTGAATATTAAGTTCAGTTGTTGTTAACTGTTTCAATTACTGCATCATTCAGTTTATAACGCTTAATTCTAAAATCTTTTACTTTACAATTTTTCCATTTTATGTCTTCATTTTTAAACGGAAATTTTTAATTAAAAGTATTTAAAAATTCAGTTTTGAAGGCTTTAAGAATAAAAAATTAAAAGCGTTAGAAATTTAAAATTGTTTATAAAAATGTTTTAAGTTGATCAACTGTCAATATAAATTACTTAATGATTTTTTAAATTGAACTGTAGTTCAAGTGTTAAAAATTGTACAATAATTATTTTACAATACGATTCTAAGTCTGTTCGAAATTAAAAAATTTGCAAATTTTAACGTTGAAAATTAAACTTCTTTTAAACGAAAGCCATAACAATTAGACAAATTGAAATGTCTGATTGACACTTCATAAATTATTTTCAATGTGAAAACTTAAAATTAATACATTCATAATCACACACTTTTATTCAATTTAGAATCCTATCCAAATATTGTCTCAGTCTAAAATATTCAATTTTTAACCCATTCAGTAGGACAGTTTTCAATCACAAAAATTGCAAAAGGAGAAATTATAAATGAAATATTCAAAACTAAAGAATTTTAAACTGAATTGTTTGAAACAGGAAGCCTTGAATGGTAAAAATTTAAACTTTTAACGTTATAATTTGTATTCTAATGTTAAATAACAATTCAAAATTATCAAATTGAAACGACAAAAATCAATATAAATAAATAAATTTTGTTATTTAGTTTTTTTCCCAATTGCAAGAGGAACTTTTTTTGTTTAAAATTTGTATTAAGTGGAAGAATGGGAAGTATTGTATTTTTAACATTTTTATCAAACTTGAAATGAGGAAATTTTAATTTTTGTTAAATTGGCAGTACATTATATATTTTTAAGGTTTTTATTGAGTTAGAAGGGATAATTAAAAAAATACAGTTTTATTGAGTATGAGGGGATGAAATTTGGATTTTCAATTTATTCTGGATTAAAAGAGGGACATTTTGTTATTTTTATGATTCTTAAAGAACTGGGAGGAAATTTGTATTTTCAAGTTTTTCTAAATAGGAAGAGACACTTTTTGGTTTTGAACGTTTTTATTGAGTTAGGAGAGGGACATGTTTCATTTTTCAACATTTTAAATAATGAGAATTGCAATGGAGGATTAGTTTTAATTTAGACTAGACTATTACTTGCGCGCGTAAGCGCGCGCTCACTTTTGGTTTTCCTTTTTATCCTTTACTCAATTTTCGAATCACTATTTATCCGCTAAAATTCCTTGACTAATAAAATTCTTGCTGAAATTATATTCTCAAAGAATGTATTCAGTGAATGTAATTCAGCATTTTGAAGACAAAAAAAATAGTTTTTGTACAATGACATTTACGGATACTTTCACTGTCATTTTCTTGAATTTAAGCATCAATATCATCGCTAAATCATTGTGAAATTAATACCTGTAATTTAAAAAAAAAGCCTATTTTGATCCGATTCTCAGTTCTCAATATTAAAATCGTTGAACATTTATTTGCACTGGATTGTTTAAAACAATTTTTATGGAAACAGAAGAGCGTGTAAGAATACATTACTAAATAATAAAAACATATGCACATGTCATTTTAAAAATTGAATTCAAATCCTGATTTCACCGCCATTTTTGTAAATCTGTGAATCAAGAAACATCGCTGAAATCATTAAATAATTATCATATTATAACGTTCAAATTATTCAGGAAAACAACAGCGTACGACAAAATATTAAAAATATATCCAGATATAATTTTGAAAATTGAATTAAGATAAATGTCTCTCTTTTTTCGTGCACGGAAAAAAAGGCTTTGTCATTTTAACAATCTAATAATTTGTTACTGAAAATAATGTTGTTTTATCAAATGACATGATTATATTGACAAATAAAACATAGTTAAAATAACAATGCCAACTTTGTTCATTCCATAACAAAACCTGTTTACTGAAATAACAAACTCACATTGTTACCATGAAACCAGTTCATAACTAACAAAGTTATTTGTTACTCTGACAAGCAGGATTATTTGTTACATTAAACATTATTAATTAAAATTAAAAATATTTCTTAATAATTATATATTATATTATATAAAAAAATAACTTTGTCACTGTTACAAAGATTTTCCTAACAATGCCAACTTTGTTAATTTAACCCATTTTTTTGAATAGTCCAATCTTTACAAATTTATTTTGTTGAAGTATCAATTTTTTTTTTACATTGACAAAGTATTTTTTTCCGTGTGCTTATCTCAACGATCTATTAAGTCCCACTTCTCCATGCCTCAGGGAAGTGAATTGAAAAAATTCCAACTTCGACATATGGAAGCTTGGAATCTCCTCTTTAAAAGGAGACCAAGATCATGTATGAAATATTTACTTGTTCTCGACTTATGATAAAAAATGTGGAGGCATGTCCAAGACGAAAATCAGTTCGTTTTGGTTATACTTCCACATTTTCCATGACAATTTTGAGAACCAGTCGATATTTTATCATGTTGCTAATCTCATTTTAAAGATGATATTTTCAACTTTAATTCCGACAACCTTCCATTTTTTTCCATTTCCTTCTCTGAAACGTGCAAAAAGTGGAATTTGAAAATCAAGTATCCAAAATTTCAAGTTATAGTGCCCGATTATGATCAAGTCGATCCAATACTCCAACCTGAAATTTAGACATATCTTATTTTATTGTAAATATATACCAACTATGTTAACCTTCCTGACATTTCCATTATGACACTGACAGTACCAGTCAGTAATAAATTCTTGTTACCACCCAAAATAAAAATGAAAATTCGATAATTATATGGCTCAATATTGGAAAAATTAATCAGTTTACAACGTGAAAATTAATGAACAAATATTTCCATTGAATCATTCAAATAAACTTTACTTTACATTTTCATGAAAATTATAATTATAATTAAAATTTTAAATCAATTTCAGAAGAAATTAAAACATATTTACATAGAATTGTGAGAACGGAATTGAGATACTCATTCGAAAATAGCACAAACATTTAAAAAAATGTTATAGTTGCAAGTTGTAAAAGAGATATGTTAAATATAAATCAATTTTCATTTCATGAATTATAACCAATATTCAACTATATTACCTTGAAATAAATAGTCAATTCATGCTCCTTAATATAGAAAAATTATATTTCAATCTTTATATAATTTAATATTGTAAAAACACTAATCAGCTGATAATTAATTAATCCTTTTCCAACATAAAAAACAATAAACAATTATTCCCATTGAAACATTTAAATAATGTTCATTATATATTTTTTTCCAAGAATTCTTATTGTTATCAACCTTTTAAACTAATTTTAGAAAAATGTAAAACCTTATTATTTTGAAAATTAAATCTAGATAATCATTTCACAACATCACGAAAACTTGAAAAAATGACATAATTGGAATAGAGGTATTTTTAAAAAAAATAAACTTTTATCATATGAATAATAGCCAATATTCAATTACATCACCCTCAAGTAAATAATCAATTCATGTTAGTTAATATTAAAAAATTGAAATTCAATCTTTAAGTAATTTAATATTGTGCAAAAAATGAATCAGCTATAATAAATAATCAATGAGTTCAGACCATGAACAACTTAAAAGCAACTTAAAAAACAATTGGACATTTATGTAACTGGAATAGGGCTATTTTAAATATAGTAAAACTGTTATTATAAAAATTATAGCCAATATTAAATTACATAACATAAAATATCACAACATAAAAAGTGTGAAAAAATTATTTTCATTAAACCTTTCAAATAATTTTCACTCCATATATTTTTCTTCAAATTTGGACTCTCCTTTTGTTAAATTTAATTTATTAATCATGCTTAAACTAATTCCACAAAATTCAATTTTCAATAGAAACAATTAATTTTTTATTAATGAGTTCAGAACATAGAAATCATTTAATATTTATTTTCATTCAAATATTAGAATAACTTGTATTTAATATTTATCTGAAAATTTCAATTATCTTACACAAGACGGAGGTTACCTTTTTTCATATAAAAGATTTGAACTTTTATTTCTGAAAATTTAATTTGTTTATGAAATAGAATCTGTCAATATGTAATTAATTAGTTCACAACATAAAGATGTTCAAAAATTGAAGTTCTGAAAGAATCAATAATTAATCTATCATTTAAAACCATAAAAAGCATTACACAAATATTTTCATTCAAATATTGTATTAATTTTAAATTCATATTTGAAATTTTTTTAGCTATATCACGTAAAACTTAAATAATCAATAACCTTTTATACAAATTTCATAAAAAATCAAGACATATATACATATGATTTTCAAAATTGAATTCAGACAATCATTTCAGACCATCGCGAACATTTAAAAAAATTATGTAATTATAATGAGGGTATTCAAAAAAATTGTTATAAAAATTATAGCCAATATTCAGTTAAATAACCTCAAAATGAATAATAAATTTATGTACGTAATTGAAAACAATCAAAATCAATTTTCATGTAATGTAATAT